>KZ651257.1:383780-407574 GCA_001010745.2 Gerris buenoi | reverse complement strand
TATATATATACATATATATATAAAGTTTTATAAGACCTATTTTTTCGTAATCAGGGGCCTTTAAAACGTATTTTGGCCACATTCACGGGTCCCACTCCCGCCATGAGGGTGGCTCCATTTTTTCGAATGGAAATTCGCTAAAATTAAGTATTCACTGAATGTATAAACGCAATTATGTATATATATTTATGGCAAAAATTATAAGTTATGTTTATTAATTATTTCTATGTTCTTGAAATTGCAGGTTGATTATTGTAATTTCGATTGAAGTGTAATCTAGTTGGATTTTAAAAAAAGGTTTTATAGGTACCAACTTAGATCGAGATGTATAGCTGAGGCTAGTGGGTGGGTTCACCTCTTTGGAATGCATAATTAATTGGTTCGAAGTTAAGATAAAAAGGTCTCGAAGCCATTATATAAAAGCGATAGAGCAATGAAAAGCTATACAGGGAGAGCTTTTGAAAGCAACACGCATGGCTAGTCTTCACTTCCTATATACAAAGGCATATAAAAACATTATGTTGAATAGAATTAAAAAATTAAAATAACGTCACGTGATTTTTTTTTTTTTAAGTGATTTAATCTCTATTTTAAAAAAGTTAGAATTGTTCTTTAGTATTTGATAACAGATAATAAAAAAATCGGATTAAAAAAAAAATCAGTGAGGTAATTTATTTTATCTCCAGTTTTAAATTGTAATTAAAGGAATTAGTTATTTAATTAAATTATTTAAAATTAACTAGACTAATCAATGAATGGGTAGGTTCTTACAAAGCAAATGAATTAGCTAATTGGTTTTGACAAATCGTTTAGATAAAATGTATTTATTGACGGAATTAATAAATTAGAGGTGAAAAGGAAGTTTTACTCAGAAAACGTGATCGCTGCTTGACATGCGAGTATAATACATAAAAAATCATCCTAGATATGGATTCGTTTAAAAGAAAACTGCTTAAGGAAAATAAGAGATAAGTCAAGCTGTTAACTCTCAAACTATATCTCAGAGGAGTAATGTCACTCAAAAACAGAAATCAGATAATCCCTGTAATTGAAATTAAAAAATATATATATATACAGGAATGAAATTAAACCTATAAGCGCTTAACATTTCTTAACATTCTGTAAACAACAGATATTATCTATAGTCTATATTCATATTTTAATTAAAATTTTTACTTTATCAGCCAGGACAAATGTCGATTTACGGATTGAGATCGTTCCTGTAAGTTATAAGTACGCCTGTAGCTTAATTTTTCGTATTTGCAATCGAAGCGTAACTTGTGGCGATTAACAAAATGAATTACCTACGAAAATTACCCGTACAAAACTCTAAAAAGATATAAGTTAGAGTTAGATAATGCATTTATAATTAAAGATTCAAACTTTCGTTCGTCAACGTCAAGCTTTGTCTGTACAGGGAAATAAACAAAATTGTCTTTGAACGTAGCATATAATAAACCTCAAATATAATAAACAAAAAATATAATACCAACAACATATTATGCGACCAAACAAAACTGCTAAACGAGACGAATAAATTGAACCAGGACAGATAAATAAAGAGGTTTATTTGTCCAAGTCTAAGGGATTTCTGAAGCAGTATTTGAGTTTTAGTTTCTCTGTAAGGGATCCAGGGTTCAAAGCTATGTTTGAACAAAACCAAGTGATTTTATTTACATATTACAAGAGTTATGAGGAATAGGAAAGGTACAGTATTCAAGAGTAGTTCCATCTTAAACTAAAGCCTTATTTATAGGATTACCTGTGTACTTTGAAAGGTACTCTTAACTTATAATAGCTATATCTATAGGCTTTTGCTTTGTAATAACTTCTTGTTACATTATTTTAGTTTAAGTGTTTAACAATCACAAAGAGCTACTGTAGTTTTACGTACGTATGAGATATATAAATATAACATAAATGCACTCATTCATTCATTTCATCATTGATAAATACTGTGGGTAACTCGAAGCGTTGAAATAAATCGTATCAAGCATTAATGTACAATCCTCAAACTTGTGGGGTATAATTCAGAATTATATTATGTCAATCTCAATCAAGATCATGATTTCATTACTTGAATACCTTTACACTTTACAGTATGGTTGAAACAAATATTTTCATAATAAAGGTTATTGCTTTGCTAAAAACTAAGTAAATAATAATAGCCCATAATAGTCCAGTCAAATGGTGCATAAAAAGAGCTCAAAGTGGAAAGTTCTGGTGTAATTGTTGTTTGTGGTTTACTTAATGTTTTTTGAGGTGCTGAACACGACACTGAAGTTGTCCAACAAAATTTCCCGCGGCAAATATGAGAAATCATCGAAAAACTACTAAAAAAGATATTTTTTATTGGTTTTCAGCTTATAACTTGCAAAGCAATCTATTAACGCAAAAAATGGTCTAGTAGTAAAATAAAAAGGAGAAAATAACCTACAATTTATGTCTATAACATTTATTTGTACGTCGTACGGTTTTCACGCAAATGGGAGTTGAAATATTGGGAAGGCTTGGAGAGTGCTGAAGTGTAAACGGTTGGTGGCCGGACTGCGCTGGCAGTTAATTTTATGTTTTTCGGTGTGCTGAACACGAATCTGAAGTTGTCCAACAAAAATTTTACACGCAAATATGAGAAATCATCATAAAACCACTATCTTCTTTTATTTTTTTAGTGGATTTCGCCTTATAACTTGCAAAGCAAGCTATTTACGCAAAAAGTGGAGAAGTAGTAAAATAAAGAAGAGAAAAATACTTACAAATTATCTCTTTACCATTTTTTTGTAGGTCGAATGGTTTCTATGCAAAAGAGGGTTGAAATAACCGGAAAATCAATAATTTTTGAAAAATAGCAACAAAAATAATAGAACCTGTGTCTAAGAGCTCGCATTAGTACTTAAGTACATATAAATTGTTCAGAAATTAGCTATATACTATTTTAAGAATAAGGTTTGTTGCTATTTTTCAGCAAACCTGACCAAGCGCTGTATCTGCCTCTGTAATTTTATACTTCCTTGAGGAAAAAATGTTGTTTAAATACATTTAACTTTTACTTACAACCAAAAGCTCCAATATTAATATTAAAACAAAAAAAAATATAATAACATTAAGCAAATCATTATCATTAAACAAAATTAATTATCATTAAAAGTTCACCACGTTTTGTACAATTTAAAATAGTTGTTTTTACCAGCTTTCGCATTCACGTATAAACTAGAGATGTGGCAAGGTATAAGTGCAATATACCTGCATATTATTTCTGCAGCCGAGAAAAATGCACATCCCTGCGTTTTTGCTCTTTTATTTTCCGTTATTGAGACATGTATATACATATATATATACTTTTATGAAGGTGTAGAAGCGAAACAATAGTAAGACAGAAAAATTGTCACAATGCAGGTTTTTTGTATAAGATATTCGCTAGACTTGTTTTAGCACAATGAGTTTGTTTAAAGCTGAAAAAACAATGTTTTTGTTATGTAGTACGGAGAGCTAAAAGGATTCATGTGTCCGTGATTATATATAAAAAGATCTATAGATCTTTTTACAAATGTATCCTACTTTTACATTCCGAAATTTTATTTATTGTCGAGCTACCAGCTACCTTCGAGTTACTCATACTTCATAATATATAGAGCACTTTAACTCAAATATACTAATCTAGCCCTATGATAGCGCCATAACATAAAACAATCCATTGAAGAAAAAAGAACTTGATGTTTTATATAATATCACGTTAAATTGGGAATAACAAAAACTATTACTTCAAAATTTAGAACTAATGTATCGATGTAACTATGTATCTATGTGAATGGAGAAGTTGATTAGATTTATAAAAGTATTAACTGCGTTGCTACTACGAAAATATATGTTCATTTCGGAAATGAAAAAGCCTTTTTCAGCACTTCTTTTGATTGTTACTCCCCTTATAAAAAAGACAGAGGGGAGTAAAAATCTAAAGAAGGAGTAGGCAATGTTCTTCTTTAGACTGTTACTCCCCATATGAAAACAGAAGTGTGATATTCCTTTGTCCCAAAGTACTTTGGGTGTTTAACCCCTTTACCTCAATAGTTATTTAGTCAAAATTGTTTATGTTCTAAAAAATCATAGGGAGTAGCAATCTAAAGAAGCCTTACTTTCTGATAATTCCTTCATAGAATAGTAAGATGACTTTTATGGTTCTAACTATCAATAAAATAATAAACGGAATAATTTATAAACTCATTTTCATTAACTCGTTTTATTTAGTGCCTCAAATAAATTGGCACAGTTCTGTTCTTAGATCCATAAAAACTGTTGAAGAAAAGCACAGAATGGTGCCCAAGTTGAGCAATGGATGGTGTCAAAAGATCAGACAGATCCATTGCTCATATCTTGTCGATATAGAACTTGATCCATAAAGTGCCATTAACACGGCCACATTGTTCAAGGTACACTCCGCCGCGCCGTTACAATTTATAACCCTGGATTATTTTTCTACTTTTTTTTTTTTTTTTTTTTTTGCAAATGTCAAAGCAACTAATGCAACATTATACAAAACTTTAATATCAAAGACAACTGCAACGGCTTTGTTTTTATTCCATTTTATTATAAATAAGCAACTGTTCTAGGGAAAAATCATACTCAATTTATTATAATCCTATTTCTCTATAAAATGTCAAACCTTTATTAAAAGCCTTAAGCTCAAAATATCAATACTAAGTAGGTAAGCTAGAACGTTATTCAAAGAAATGCTACACTTCTTAAACCCCTAAATAATGCATCACTTCCAGTCAAATCGCTTTATGCAGTCACTAAATTACAAACCTAGTTTTTTTTAATCCCCCTTTTAATAAAATTTAATATTTTTAACTTCTGACTTAACTAAAATAAGAAAAGAAAAAAATGGGCCAACATTCCTCATTGGTCAATATCTCTTATCCAAAGTAACCAATCATATATCCAATTTTGAAGGAACCGGTTTTATATGTATACTTGTATACATATACATATTACATATACTTTACTAACAAGTTAGGGTGTGATCAATATAACTTGTTAACACGTTTAAATTTTTAGGTGTTAAGAAATCACAAAGTTCACAACAAACTTTTTATCCTGTCTCCTAATTACTTAATTATTTAATTATAAAGATTAAAAATTTGATAATAACAGTTTTGCTGTGAACAAACGAGTAATTATTAATCTTTGATTATCTCCTGTTGAATTTTAGTGTTTTTCGTTTGTTTTATTTTTTTACACATAATGCAGCAACATTTATGATAGGGGTTATAAATAAACAATTAATTGTAAAATGTAGAAGAATTGCTTGAAGAAGTTGTAAGTAAAAAGAAACCGATAGAGGTTGTAATAAATATTTAATTGCTTATAGTTGTGTAATTGATAATCATATAAACCGATTATAAAAATCGCAAGATTATAATAACCAAAATTTAGAGTTGGGTATTTAATATAATTTGGTACTATCCTCGACATAACTGATCCTAAGGCAATCTCGTGATATTGTGATTGTATCTTTTATGTAAGTGTAATAATTGTGATAATTACTCACTTGCGAAAAATCATGTCTAAAAATACTCAATATTATTATGGATTTTAAAAAAATGTTCCCTGACCTCTCAAACGCATTTCTGTCGATGGAATCTTTGATTTACGCATGTTTCATTCCCATTATATACATACAAAGCTAAATTAACTTCATCTAAATACATATACGCTACACAAATTGTGCCAACAAGGTATAACATTGCTGTTGACATATATGTGCCTTTATAACAGTATACTGCATATATTTTAACCCATTTTAAAGCAATGACTTGGATTAACCACTTTTTATATTTCAAAATCTTATGCTATGAGATGGAAAATCAGTCACCAAGAAAATAGAAACTGGGATATTTTTTTTTTAGACGCCTTAAGCCTATTAAATAGTCTCATCTGCTGGTAAATAATCATCTCTTATCTGTTTTAATATAATGCAATATAAACTAAAACTGATTATAGCCGAAATTAAGTGGTTAAAAATATGAAGATTTAACATAGATTTTAAGATAGTAACATTATTAACAACTTATACATACTTCAACACCTTTACCTCCTAAGTGTTTAACAATCAAAATTCAAGACATCAAACAAAAAGGTTAAACAGGATATAAAAAAAAATATTATTGTGCTTCGATTGCAATCACGTATCACGATTTCACATGATCTGAAAAATAAGTTATTTTAAAAGGTTAGATGTTATGGATACGTGGAAATTGATAATGATCATTACAAGACACCGTAAAGCTTTGGAAAGTATCAGATATATCCGATATAAAAGTATTTTTTATGAGAACAAGTGTCCTGGATCCTAAAATAACCATCCTATTAGTAAATTCCGATTACAACCTTTCTCCAAAACTTAAACAGAAATTCATCTTTTATAATTTGATCATAAAACAACCAAATAACATTTTACCCTTTGATGGACAATGAATATCACAATTTTACCCAAAAAAATATGTTATTTGACCTTATTAAAACTAAATTTCATATAATTAATTACCAGATAAATTTATATGACTGCTTCAATACCTTGTAATTACTTTGTGGAATTTCATCTTTGAAGTCAGTTTTGTTATAATCTAACGATTTCCAGTTTCAATTTTTTTTTAAATAATTGTAATGTATAGCTAATTTCACGACAGTGAAATTAATGACCAATTTAAGTGATAGGAACTTATCTGTAATAAATATTATCTGATAAAAATTAAAGTTACAGAAATTAAAATTATCTTTATTTACTATTTTAGTAAAATTAAATTTTAAACCTAGAAAAAAAACTTATCTGACTCACTTATCTCGGAATAATGTCTTAGATTTAAGGCCCCCATACACGATCAAACATTTTTCGCAAACCTGATGTCGGTCAAACATCATGTTTGACATCAAACAGCCCTATACACGGTCAAAATTTTTGATCGTGTATGGGAGCCTTAAGGGACAGATGTAAACAACACCAATACTTTAAATTAGCTCTAAAGCAAAACAAAAATTTTGGGTCACCATAATTACGGCCACCTAAATTTTTATTATTTTATATTAACTCCCAGAAATTACTTCCAGGGTATTACTGTATATTATACGTATGTATATACATAAAATAAACAATCATCTTTATGAATGAGGTTTATTGATTTTAAAAGTAAATAATATAACCTTTGGAAGAACACACACACTACAAATTTATAAGTAATAAGCTTATAAATAAAGAGTTTATTGGCAATTAGTGGTGATATAGGAGATTATTTGTGTGGTCTACAGTAAAAGTTAGGTGGATGTAAGAAGAAAGTTGAGTCCAAAGACCTTTTCCCCTACGGGTGTATAAAGTATGAAGGTCCTCATTAGAGCGGCACGTCCTTGGTTAGATCTGAGGGAGGTCCTACTGTTTGAGCCTCAGGGGTTTAGACCCTTGCCCTTGCCTTGTCCAACACCCTAAACCTTCGTCACTCCTACATCTTACAGAGCTACTCAGTTGTACTCTTTACTGTCCTATATGTACCTAACCCATTAACTCATCTGGACAAAGAGCCACCGTTATTTCTCCACAGTCGAGTCATTTCCGCTCCTAAGACTACTAAAGAGAAAACCTTGAAGACATTTTACTGTCCTTTCAACCACAATTACCTTAAATGTCAGTTCTCAAATACTATTAGTTTGTGTTTTAAAGAAATCTACTTTTTCCATAAAATTGTTACTAGGTAAGAAAAGGAATAAAAGTCTTAACCTTTTAAAAATGTTATACGGTAGATTTCAAACAAAACCTGTAATGCGAGGTAGCAGAGAAGACGCTTTACAGTATTAGCTATTTATCTACACCGCACCGGGGAGTTTAACCCGAAATAAGCTCGAAGGCTGGGATTCTAAACGCGAAGATATTGACCGCATAACATTGGGAGATACATTGAGCAAGCCAGGCTTAAGTCCTGACAGTGTGGAGGATCGGCCAAAACGCACATCCATTTTGATCGACCAAAACACACATCTATACTTGATATGATCAGTAGTGTGAAACATTTCTCACCTCCCTCAGGTTCAAACCATCGCCAGGTATCGCATCGAAGAAAGAAATGAAATGTCTCAAACGGAATTTTTAAAGAAAGCAGAAAATACCTGAATTAAAATTAGAAGGTCCCTAGCTATTTTACAAATAAGAAAACTTTTATTTTTTGGTAAAATGTTAAGAAAAGTAATTGAAGTAATCTAAAAAATTTAACCACCTCAAAGAAATTAAGATGATAGAAATATAAACACAGGTGTTGCTTAATAGCAACATTCGCTTAATAATATTCCATGATCATTAAGTTTTTTTTCGATAAATTTCTTTGCCCCATTAAAAATTCTGTTATAATATGTTTAGGATCCTAAAATAAAAGAAACTAGGATCGTGGATTTTATTTTATTTTCACATCGTGGAAGACGAAAAAAAAAAAAAAAAAAAAAAAAAAAAAAAAAAAAAAACTCATCCATATGAGAGGAAGAAGTTAAGAAGTCGGCATGGGAAAGAAATCATTCGTGACCTATGAAGGAATAAGAAATTATACAAAGATGAAGAGAGAAGTCGAAGGAGAATGATGTTTTACTTGTTCGATTACGTTAGAGGCTGAGGCTAGTTCGGGTCCAGAAAAGGTTTTCTAGTAAATAGAAAAGTAATCAGGTCTAATGATGGACGGACTGGATGTGCTCACAGGGGCATCTCTCTTCTTAATGGTTGCCGGCCTTTTACAGAGAGAGGTCAGGGTTAGGCCACACCTTATGCCTAGCTCTGACAGTCACTAAGACCATTTGGTAACTATAGGCTAAAATGAACATTGAAACTACCAAAGAAGCCGATACATACAAATTGGTAATATCCATGTCCATTACCTTTCATCTGAGAAAGTTCCCTCTAATTTTATTCAAAAACAATATTCGTATGGTTATTAAAGCTAGAGTAAGCGAGCTTTTTACATTAAAAAAATTGTGCACCCTGTCCGTCTGTCTGTCCGATTACGTATTCAACGATATATTGACTAATAGTTGACTAATTTTGTTGAAATTTGTTATACATGTTCCTTTTACTAATACTCAGGCCAAGTTGGTTGGACAGCGTTATCCGTTAAAGAGTTCGCACGCAACGCTCGCGTAAACGTGAGCTTCAAATTGGAAGCTGAGTTGAATGTTGAGCTTGAAAAATTGGAATTTCAGGACAGGAAAAGATTCTTTTATCACCTACTCGAAGAGATAAACCTTTTTTAGTAGAACCAATAGCGATACCGCTACTAAGTGATAAAGATAGTTTAAACTATAAAGCGGACCTAAACGTTTACAATAGAGAAAACAAAATGTTCACCATTATCTTACGGTTTAACTAAACGATTTTAATAAAACTTCATTTACATCGTCCAAGTACAATTGAAACTGGGATGTAAATTTTCATTTGATACAAGCAGAAGTTTTAGGGTAGTGAAGTGATACATTACATTATGATTATGATACATGTGAAATAGTAAGAACGCTGGGTAGCTCTCTCACTTCTAGATTCACTTTTACAATCATACTCTTTAAATATCAAATTATCATGATTATCTATTTTATCAAAATTCAATTAATTTAATTTAATAANTTAGAATATTAAAAAAATCAAAATTTAATATAATTTATTACTATACGCTCACTTTAATGATAGAGCCACGGGGTGCCTAGTTATTTATTAATCAATCAAAATATGTATAGCAAATATCAAACAAAATAACTTACTAAATGTATTGACTGAAGAATCTCATACAGATTTAACAAAGTTTAAATAGTCAGAACTTGTATTTACCTGTAACAAAAAACAGAAAAAAGCAAGAGTTAATAAAATATAAATTAGTAAGATCTAAAAATACAAGAATATAGATTAATTGATAATATAGCTTGCATAAAAACAAGCATCGGATAGAGTGAAAACATAATTTATTAGCTCGGTTTACACATAGAAATTTAATTTTCCAATAAGAAAAATGATTCAGAAATACAGCCAGGACAGGACAATTCACTAATCGAAGAAGAGGACGACGGAATCACCCATTTATAAGGAGTAAAAGCCACCGGGTTTCAATCACTAGTGGTAATATTTATCTTTAATGTTAATACTCTCTCATTCGAAACTGATGATGAGCACTAGTGGTCATCTTTCTCTTTCTCTTTATGTTTATACTCTCTTATTCGACACTGCAATGATGAGCAATAGTGGTAATTTTTCTCTTAAAACATTTTACTCTCATTCGACACTGATGATGAGTACTAGTGGTAATCTTTCTCTTTAATGTTTAAACTCTCTCATTGACACTGGTAAAAGTGCACTAGTGTTTGAAGTCCAACTTATGTTGCACAATAATGTTACTCAGTGGAGATTTTTATTTATGCCTTGTTAAATTATTTAGATCAGGTTTTCTCGTATTTTAAAAGATTAAATAAAAAAATACTAGTCTATAAAAATCAAAAAATAGAAAATTTACCAAGATCAAATCATAGTATTAGGCTAGGTTTGATCAAAGATGCAGTAATGATTAACTTAATATGTATAGTAGGGTAAGGTTAATATGTGTTAACAAGTTAAGAAATTATCACTTGTCAAAGAAGATATTATGACTGGTCATGAAGTCATGATCTAAAAATTGATTATGAACTGTAGATTGGTGAAATGAATTAATGGATATAACAGTAGATTTATTTATTATATTACATTATTATATTACATTGAGTTATTTTCATATTATGTTAAAGTCGATGTCGACTAGCCAAGTGACTAGGCTGCATTTCTGGATCCTATTTTTTATTGAAAATTCTAATTAGGATATGTAAAAAAAAACAAAAAAAAAAACAATTAAAAAGTCAAATATAAATAATTTTAGATAACACTAAAACCCTTATTTAAAATTATACAACGTAAATATATACAATAATAAAATACTTTAAAAAATGTTATCAAATAAAAATATTGCTTCATCTTAAAAGACTAAGCTGAAATGAAAAATCAACTATTCTTTCTACAGTTTTCACTATAATTCAACTCGAATGTAGGCTAATCTCTGTAATTCCCAGTGTTTATGGGCAAAGTTGCATTTCATGTTGAAAATAAAGAGATATTAACGATGGCTGAGAATGTCTTATTTCTCAGTTAAGTAGCTAAGTTTGGGATAGCTCTCAAACCATCTTGAACCTTTCCACAAATCCTATTTAACAACGTAAAGTATGTGTTGTTAAAACTAATGTCTTTAATAACATTATTTATTTACAAATAATAATAAAGATGATATTTTTAATAGCCCAACATAAGTTAGAATATAATCTTATTTTTATTGAGATATACAACTATAAAACCATTTATAATATGTAGTAAAACAATTCTCCAAGAGCTTATAAATACAATAACTAATATCATATTTTTGTTTTAAAGTGTGCTTTGAAAAAAGAGATAAAACTGCTGCAATATTCGAGTTGTGGCATACGATCCAGGTGCAACGGAGGGAGAGTCTACATAATAATAAGTAGAGTTTGTGCTACTGGTTTTGCGGGACTTACTTATTGTTTTTGCATTGAGAATAGCATGTCAATCATTTTGACACCTCCATTAAAGTTGCACCTGGATAACAGACTGCTAAGTCTCAACCGACCAATTCCTCTTGTACGGCAGCATTTCAGGAAATTTTAGAAAATAGACAGCCAATTGGTTTGGCGCGTAGCTTCCTCGTATCCTACCACGTACTTAAATGATTTTATCCTTTTACAAGCCATTATTGTCTAATTTGATCAATTGTCTTCCCCATATTTTTAATCTTTCAAACAGTTCAAATTAATCTGGGGCTACCTTAATTACCTCTTACAGTGGATTACTTTCGATAAACAATAAACGTTTCATACAAATCAGATAAGTACTTAAGAAACTATAGGTATAAACAAATGTATGTTTGTGCCCATGTGAATCAGAAACAAATGAGCGCAGAAGGAACTTATATGAGACCAACAACTTGAAACTTATATGAGACCAACAATAAGCTAATTATTACCTAGCATCGAAATTGCATTCAAATCGAGCGAGTAGTTTGTAAGATATTAGGTTGTTGGTTCACAAAAATTGAGCGACAGATAGACAAGGAACCAAAAATGTTCCCTCATGTCTGAAAAGGATTTTTGAATTCAGAGACATAAATTATTATCGTCTTCAGAACGATCACATTGCTTCCGTTACATTCGATTAGCTCGGAAGCAAAAAAAANTGAGACTAGATACTTTGTTTATCAAGGGCAGATGTATTCTCAGATCTTTGGATGTCCTATGGGAAGCCCCTTATCGAACAGCTTGGCGAATCTTATAATGGAGAAAACTATCACCACTTCGCTCCGCATTCTGAATATAGAGGTTCGTATTTGCCGGCTTTTCGTAGATGATATGATCTTGTCGCTCCCTATACATCTCATAGACCATGCTCTTGAAGTGTTTAACTCTATTTACGACCGAATAAATTTCACTATTGAGCTACCTATGGACAACGCCCTCCCTTTTCTTGATATGCTGATTATTCATAACTGCGATGGCACCCTCTCCACTAAATGGTATCAAAAACCTTCAACTTCGGGCAGGATCTTACACTTCGCTTCTAAACATCCTCTTGCAACTAAATTAAATGTGGCTAGTAATTTTGTTAAGCGAGTGCTCGGTCTTACTAGTTGTGAATACTTATCTGAAGCGAAAGATCTTGCCAAAAGAATGCTCAATAAGAACGGTTACCCGACAGGCTTTGTAAACTCCCTTATCAGGAGAAGTACTGAACCTCCTGTAGCTCGGCAAGACCTTCCTAGAGATTCTTTCAGTAAGTTACCGTACATCGAGGGTGTGACGGAAAAGGTGGTCGGTATTCTTCGAAACGTCTTCCCGAATAGGAACTTTGCTAAGTACACCACTCGCAAAGTTGGTGACTTATTTACTCGCACGAAAGATGTCATCCCAAAGAATAAGCTATCCAATGTTATCTATCGAATCGATTGTAACGATTGTGATAAGGTATACATAGGAGAGACATCGGATTACCTTGCAGTGCGAATGAACGCTCACAAGAACACGATTGAAAAGAAGGAGCGAACTAGGACTGCTCTGGCCGGTCACTGTACAGATCTGAATCACCAGGTCAGCACCAGAGCTGAGGACACCCATGTCCTGCGTTCGGAGAAGAATGAAAAGAAAAGGAGAGTTTTAGAGATGCTCTACATCCATAACTGTGAAAGATCCATGAATTACAGGTCTGATGTGGCTGGTATAAGTTACCTTTATTAACACCTACTAGATCCTCGTACTATTGATTATTAACTGGCAAATTGTCAAATTTAACACTGGGCTTTTCTTTCATTTATTTTATCCTCTTTTTATCTTATTTTATTTTATTCGGCTCCTTTCCTGCAGTTATTTCATCCTCTTTTTATCTTTGCTTATTCAACTCCTTTCCTTTCCTACTATCTGTTCTTCTCATTTTCCTTCTGTTCGATTATCATCTTCTGTTCCTCCCTTTCCGGTCTTATTTTTCACATATTACTTTCTAGTACACCGGTTCACCGCTAGATCGCAGGAAGATGGTTCCTTAATCCTTCCATAGCCCTAGTCAACCCCGACTTAGTTCTCTGTTAGGTTCATTACCTTGTAAAGTATGTAGCAAGTAGAATATTTACTCTTACTAAACTAACACCTAACACTGAAACGCGTTTGTTGTAAAGTATTAATAGAAAATCGTGGTGACAATATTGTTGCTTTACTATCTATTAGCCACAAAATGTAAAACAGAAACCAACCAATCATTTGTTAGAAAATATTAACTATCATAACCAATTTTACTACAGCTAATACATCTCGTCAGCTATAAGCAAGAGGATTAAATGTAAGATTAAAAATAATACGGATATTATACTTGATTCCATTATTAGGTTAGGAAGGTGTCTCAAGATGCGTGATGGTAATACAAAAAAGTAATTTAAAATAAGAAAAAAAAATCCCGTCAAGTACTTGCCAGCAAGTTACTAAAAGGGTTTCTTCAGTCATAAGAATTAATTATAATTATCATTATATATTTTTTATACAAAAACATCTATTGTTCACTTTTAAAAATCAAGATGTGCATATATTATTATTCTTAACTATCTTCGGTATGCACTTATTGAATACTTTTTGAGGTAAAATGGCCGCCAATTCGGAAACAAAATATATTTTTGAGAACCAAATTTCAATACCATTCAAATGATACCCAACTTCGATTTTTCAAATCAAAAAATTTTGGGGCCCTCTGGTTACGCCCCCCTAAAATTTTTAAAAATTGACTTTTTTATATCAACTCCCGGAAATATCATTGGACCACAGAGACGCATATTTTTGTGTCTTTGCCTTCTTTTTTTAACCTGTCCTATTGGGCTAGCGGGGGGGGGGACATTTTTATTGCGTTTTGTATTAATTTTTAGGGGGGTAAAGTGGCTGCCAATTTGGAAACAAAATATACTTTTGTGAACCAAATTTCAATACCTTTCAAATGATACCCAACTTCGATTTTTCAAATCACAAAAATTTTGGGGCCCCCTAGTTACGCCCCCCTAAAAATTCTAAAATTTTACTTTTTTTAAATCAACTCCTGGAAATTTTATTGGACTACAGAGATTTATATTTATGTATTTTTGCCTTATTTTAGGACCTATTCTAATGGGGTAGTGCAGGGGGGGTAAATTTTGGGTTTGTTTGAATTTTTTGGGGGGTAAAATGGCCGCCATTTTGAAAATGCGATACATATTTGTAATCTACATTTCAATACCTTTGAAATGATACCCAACTTGAAAATTACAAAAAATGTAAAATATTGCGCGGTGATCGCAATTGATCGCAGATCGCAGAAATTTGGAGTGTTAAAGTTCGCAATAGGTTTTCTGTTTTTGGGCAAAAAAGTTTAACTTATATACCAAATTTCAAGTCAATAGCGTCAGTAGGTTGGGAGATATAATCCAAGTTGCGACGGACGGACAGACACACTACCAAAAGCATAAGGGTTTCTAGGACGACCTCGAAACCCTAAAAATGTCCAAAGAAGTAAATTTTTCACAAAATAACAAAAGGAGAAATGATTCCACTTATCTGTCAAGGCAGCATTTCATTACTCAGAAACGTTATCCTTCCTTCCAAGAGGTAAGCTTTAATATGTGTAACGAATAACGCATATAACGTTGTCTCCTGAGACCGTAACTTGTCACACCAAACCTTTTTCCATTTGTCCTATACTCGGTTTTTTTTTATTATTATTCCAGGTCTTCATCTTTATTATGTTTTCCCCCTTTTCAGTCCTAAGTCATTGTATCTCGCCTTCTATCTTGAAAAAACCACAAAATCTCTCACGTACTTCCAAGTTATATTTAGAAAGACGAAGAAAAAGTTGTTTTTATTTTATTTTTTTATGGATATAACAGCATTTCGCTGTTTTTCTATATTTATTAACGTTCTTTAAAACGGTTATTAAAAGAATTATACTTTTTTTTAATAATGTCATAGGACTTGTGGTAAAGGCAATACGATACTTTTTTTTTTTTTTACAAATAATGTCTTCTAAAAAATAATGTCTCAAAAAAATCTATGTCATATTTTAGAACATGTTGACTACATTTTTATAACTAAAAATCGGTTAGTTAACAAAAAAAAATCTTATAGATATTGGTACTATATTTAAATCCTATAACTCATTTAATTAATTTATTTTTATAATTTGCACAGCGATCAACAGGTGGTTATTTCCTTCTTGTTTTTGACTTTCAACAACATCATATTTATTTACATCAAAATAGCTAGGAGACTACATTTTTCTCGGAAAAAAATTCTTACATAAATAGATATAATCATATTTAAAATAATTACTTTCCAAAATTTTTTAATAACATCGTCGAAACTGTTTCCGAGAAAAAATGTTGTATACATTTTTTTCAATAGTTTTAAAATATTTTGATGGAAGCCACAAAATTAAAAACTTTAAATGATACCTAACTATCTTAATTTATTTTAAAAACAAGTTTATCACCGAATTACAATATGCTTAATGTCATATCAAAGACTTGTGAAATCGCGTTTGTTGAATCAGAAATCTTGTTGGGTTGTCAGAAATCGAGATTTCTGACATCTTTGATCTGACGACAATAATACACGAATGGCATGCTACTTTTATTATTTCATTTGAAGTGTCCGATGAAATGTCCTAAATAAGACGTAGGTTACTTTTTTCTATTGTCCATGAGTTTCTAGAGCACAAGACAACCCTAACTTGTGACAAGGGATGACACTTTATTGTAGAAGTAGTAGTAAAAAACGAATGGGCTTTTCTATCATGATCTTTTAGAATTTAGGGGGTAAAAAAGAAACATGGTAACATTGAAAAAAAAAAATCCATTGAATTGAAACCAATTTTAGGTTGTTTTTTCCTCCTCATGGAGGAAGGTACGAGGATTAGTTTCTTCCTGAGGTGAAGTGGATAGGATTACAGTCTTACACATCTTAGGATCTACAGAATCGAAATAATCTGACAATTTTTTTTTATTATTTCTTTCTTTTTTTTACTCAATTTTTTTTCTTAACAATTGAGGAAGTTTTTTGATAGTATTACGTCCCTTTTTTGTTATATATATTTCAAAGTACGCCCCTTAGGTCTCGTTTTGAACGCAGTACTTATATTTGTACGTTGTTCATAACTTGCAAAACATAGGGGAGAGCGGCTAAATCTAAATCAATCAGGTTAAGCAGCATTGGGCGTGGTCATTAGTTGGATGGGTGTCCACTAACCACACAGCTGTGGGTTCGATTACCGGATGGGGCCCCCCCACTCAATATTCACCCAGCATTGTTGGAACAAAACTAAAGCTGCTCGAAAGAGTTAGCGCCACCAGGTTAGAGTTGTAAACACTATGTAATGTTTATTATATTGAAATAAATTCTCTTCTATCAATCTATGTTCGCTCCTGGTGGCAAAATATATTACCAAAAAAGTGAAAACCAAGCTACCTTCTGTTTATCCAGTTTCGAATGCCATTACACAGTACACAGTTTAATGGCTAATAAAATGACAAGCCAGTCCCGAGTCATATTCACATAAGACCCTAGAATAGTTTTATATAAGCCCTTTAAACAGCGAAGGCCTTTCACAAGCTGATGTACCACGGCTTATTAGTTTTATTACTATTCTTTTAATTTAGTTTAAAATAATAATATTGTGGTTTGTAGACCAAAAAATCGGAACTGGAACTGCTTTCCGAATTGGAAAGCAAGAACAAGTTTTTTTGACCGCTTGTGGTTTTAGTCGGAACCGAGGGCAGGACCTTGAATCCTGCGAGCTACGCGTCCACAGAAGACGCATCATTGAAGGGGAGCACCAAAATAGGGAGAAACTGATAAGGGATAGAACATTTTACAAATGTTTCGTAACAATAAATAAGAAAATTGCGAAATTGATGATGGTTGAGTCACTGAACGAACCCCTTTCCCCAGTAAAATAGACTTGACTAATCCGACTTGTTAATAACAATGAAAAACTTAGTAACAAGTAAGTAACAACAGAGCTTGCAGACAAAATCTGAGTCAGCTCTGTTTATATTGCAAACTAAAGAAAAAAAAAAGTTTTCTTATGGACCTATGGGGTAAAGTCAACTTTCCATTTGTTGTACTTGACAAAGCGAGTACATCACTGAAAAAATGGTTCCAGCTTACGAAATCCCAGCAAACTCTTTGAATCCTTTACTAATCTAAACTATGTCTAGAGATTATAAAATAGAATAAGTTATGCATGTGAACTAAAGAATTATCTTATCAGCATTACATATAAATTATATGCAATAAAACTAACACTAGAACGGAGACATACCTTCTAATAAATTACATTAGAAAAAAAAATCTTTAAAAATATTAAACACACCAAGGCTCGAACAAATAGTTTAATCTATAATGCTTTTAAATTATAAATAACTAAAGAATAATGACAGATAATTTTCCTTTAAAACTGTCTTTGTTATTACAATCTCAACAACTGTTAATGCAAACAAAAATCTGAATTCAAGTGAGTAGATAGCAACAAGGTTTATTTACTCTATGCCTCGACAGACCAAACTTCTTATCAAACTGGCTCCACAAGTACTAGTCCATAATATAGAATTAACAATAATAATAATCATTTAAAAGTAATTCTGCAAAAATAGTATCTTAAATAGTTATTTTATATCTACCCATCTACTGTAGGGAGGTAAATCATTTTGCCTACATAAAGTGTAAAGGAAGCTACGTGATAGTTCTGAAAAACGAAAATATTTATTGTGTCAGATTTCAAAAATTCCAAGACAGGAATCTGTTTCAGACATCAGGGAAAATGTTTGGTTCTGTATCTATCTGTCGCTCAATTTTTGCGAACTAACATTTATTAAAAACTATTTGTTCGATTTGAATGGTAGGTCATAATTAGCCCATTGTTGGTTCCATATAAATTTCGACCTTCGGTGCCAATTTGTTTCTCTTCTTAAGATTTTGCCAAATTGATATTTTAATTAATATAAAGTAGACTGCCAAATAGCTTCCTCGATTTATATCACGTACTTTATTGATTTTAAGCTTTATTGATGACAAGCCATTATTGTCTAATTTATTCAATAGTTTCCCCCGTTTTGTTTTAAAAATATGTAAATTTTTTTAATTTTTACATGAAATAAAGTATAAATTTAGCAAAAGTCAAAGAGTATAAATATGGCTGAAAATAATCCGGTATACTATCTGCAGTCTACTTTCGACAAACCATCCAAATTTCATATTAATCAGATGAGGACTTTTGAAGATATAGGTGTAAATAAATGTATGTTTGTGCGCATGTGGAAGAGAAACAAATAGGCGCAGAATGTCGATACTTATATGGGACCAACAATGGGCTAATTATGACAAACCATACAAATTTCTTGAAAATTAGACGCGTATTTTTTAAGATATGTTGGTTCGCAATAGGACTCGAGGAAGCTTTGTGCCACACAAATTGGCAGACTATTATTTTTTTCTCTCTCTTACAAATATATTTGTTCCTCAAAAACATATTTGCATTCAACAAACAATAATAGAATGAATAAAAAAACCTAAACAAATACGATTTTTTTTAGACACCTTGCATGTAGAACTCACAGATAAGTCCAAAAAGTTGAACAGAAAAAAGGGAACGAATTAGGTTTTCTAAGAACAGGTTGATGGGAAACAGGAATTCCACGGCATACCAAAACAAAACTAACTATGCAATTAGTTCTACTTGAAGAGTTCATTCTACCTTACATACATGTATACACTCAACAAACTTTACTCCCTTCTTCGCCTATTCTTACCTCCAAAAAACTTCTTTTAAATAACTAATCCCATATGCAAATACACTTCTTTGAATTGACAATATGAAAGAAACGAACAATTTTTTTTCTTAACATACAAGTTTTAAAATATACCTTTTATTGTGCATTTTACTTTTTTTTTCGCTATTCAAGACATACAGATGAATTGTTTTCGAGTAATAACTGACTAATTTTGTAAAAACAAAGGTAAAATTTTTATTATGATTTGAAATGGTTTAAAAACTAAAAATGATAAGTCAAAAATGGTCGAAGGCAACTTGCAAACCTAACTCACTTTAATATTCAGGACTTCATCTAATGGATGATCAGCAGAGGTTATCAAGGGTAAAAAACCTCAGTGGGTGCGATGATAGAGGGTTTGAGTTCGGTGGGAACTGTTTTTTAGAGCATAAAGACACTATACTACAAATGAAAATAAAAATAATAAATAAATAATAAAATAATAATAGTAACAAGTAAATTAATTTATGTAACTATACTATAAAGTAAGTGGATAGTATAATTATGGGGGTTAAAAAGTCATTGAAAAATGCGGAAAATATATATTATTTATAATACCAGAATAGATTGAAAAGGAGAGTTAAGACAGACAGGATCGTGTCTATTCTTTCCTTTGAGAGAGGCAAGAAGGTCTTTGGACTTCAATTGTAGTTCAAGTTCCCTAAGCATCAGTACTGCTTTACAGAGAACTGCTTGAAAGCAACTCGACAAAAGGGTTAAAACAATTCCAAGGTGCAAGTGAGTCATATGAGTGTTTATATCAAAAAAGAATAAAAACATTTCTTAAGTTTATAAGCCAACGAGCTTTGAATATAGAATGCTTTATTCCAGTTGTTCTGAAAGAGAAAAAAATATATTGAAGATATGCAGTCAGGAAGGTAAGTTGGTGTTAGTACTGCGTGAAGAATTAAAGTATTTGCTGGAGGAGTGTTAAAGAAACAAATTCATTAGTGTGTATCTACTGAAGTCTATGATTGTTTACTGGATAAGGTATAAAACGGTTATGGGTATCCCTCGGTTCGAACTTGTCTGCAGGAGTACGAGGTAGGTTTCCTTATATCGAACTGAGTTCACAGGCCAAATAAAGGAAACCTGGAAGTTCTAACTCGGTCCAGATCCGACAGACTTCGTCATAGAGAAAGGAAATAACCCAGACGAGTTTACATACTTATGACTTTACAAGGAAAATCTTTGACATATTTATGAATTGCTGTTACTTAGAAAGTAAATTTACTTAATTACATTGAGTTAATGGACAAATAATTAACTTTTTCGTGGACTAAAATGTTCGTCTGTAATGATCGTCTGTTTCCCCCAACAATCTTTTTTTTTATTCTCTCAGAATTGTTCTAATTCTAGTATTTAACATTAAAATATTTAAATTAAATTTTTTGGAACGAAGTTCCTTATGGCACGTTCGGAGCCTGGGAGTGAATCCGAAAAAAACGACCAAAATCACCGTCACAAAATAACCGTCATGAAATCACTGTCACGCGAAATCCGTCACGAAATTTCTACCGATGACGATAACTTAAGTAAAAGATCACCGAGTTAGTTGAAATTTAGTACACATGTTCATTTTACCAATGCCCAGGCTGACTACGTTGGAAAACGTTATCCGTCCAAGCGTTCACGCGCATCGCTCTCGTAAACGTAAGCTTCAAAAAGACGGGGAAAATGTTATTATGGGACCCTGTTACTTGTTTTGTTTATTTTTGTTATATGTCTCTTGGTTTTATAAATATCGAAAATAAATCGTAGTTAACGGTTTATACGTCTTTAGCATTTTTATGTGATTTTATAATTTATATTTAATGAAAAATGTAAGAAACTTCGTTCCTACCGGGTGTCACGCGACACGACACATATTTTTTTTTTTAAGTGTGATAACACGCACATGGAATCAAATGATAATAATAGGTGGGGACGAAATGAATCCATATCCAATGAGATTATATAAGTTCAGACAAGAACAGTGTCTTTGATCGGTTTCCAAAGAGTACTCTTATATAGATGCGCAGGCGCGATATAGACTGGGCATGCGCAGAGACCAATGCTCGGCTCAATTCCGCTCCGCTGTTCGAGACTGTAAAACAGTTAAGGATTTTATTCTGACTAAAAGTGTGGCCGAGGAGGCTCTTCTAAATGCAACAGTGCAAGGAGCTTCTTGAGTGAGGCCAGGTGGTAGTCACTCTAAAAAAAGCAACAAACCTATGGCTTTACTTAGTTTATGAAAGATCGGGTAAAGTTATAAATGAAGTTTTATAAACTTTTAAAATAAATCAAATGATAGGTGTTAAAATTTACCATCTACAAGTTTAAAATAAAGTTTATAAGGGATTACTAAACTTTTAAGACGCACACTGATACATCAGCTGAAATTCAATTCCTATTTAGAGTAAGAACTTTACCAAACAAAGCGTATTGTTTCAACTAAACTCAAAATTGGATTCAAATTCTTTTAGTTGTTACAGTGAAAATAATAATTTCATCACTACATTTTTTTTTTATTATTAGTGGCGATTGGCAATATCAAAACTTTAATGATGTTCTTTTAAAATAAACTTTTATTAAAAGTGTGAATTGCTACAAAAAAAAAACTTATAGCAACTGTACATTTAGAAAACCAAAAATTAAGAAAGAAAGAACAAATATTTTAATTTTATTAATCATAATAATTCTTTTTCGTCTGGCAAATAAAATAATTTGCAACACTTGTTTAATAAATTAAAAAAAATTCTCTCGTTGTGGTATAATAGTTTTATTAAGCAAATGCAGAAACAAAAATAAAACGCATAAATTCTTCTTGACAATTTGAATTTTCATTAAAAATTTTAAAGATTTCAAATGTATAAGAAGAATTAAAGGCCCTTCGTAGAATATTATATATAAATATGTATATTTTCCAAAAAATAATTAAATTTAAATTCACGCGCGAAATCATTAAGAAATTGAATAAAATAAGGTAAAGAAAATTGGAAGAGCTTCAACAAGATAATGAGAAATCTCCAGGAGACAGTTCATTTTAAGAGAATATCAAGAAAATTAAAATGTCAAGAATACTCTAGAATTTCTGTGAAAACGAATTGAAGTGGGAGTTCAGCTTGTGGAAGCCAAGATGAGGGGCAATTTAGAACTTTATTACTGTGTTAGAAACTGAGAAAACACAACGGAATTCTATTTCCTTGGGAATTTTGACCCTCTCAATATAGAAAGACCAGGACCCTAAGGATACAAAACATAACCCGGTATCCTCATGGAATATTGAGCAAGTTGGAACCCTTATACCGTCTCTAAAGCTCTAATTTAATTTGATAAATTAGCAAGAAACTCAAATACAATAGTATTGAATTATTGTTAAGGGAATATATTGTTTAAAGGATTTGCCTTGATTTTCCAATAAAACTTAAGGTATCAACAAAAGCTTCTTATTAAGTTCGAAAATTATATATTTTATAAATAATACGTAAATACCTGTATTAGAATAAATAAATTTGTTGTGCGTAAAGTTTCACGTATAAAAGGTTTCGATGTTATTGAAAACAATTAGTTAGTATAAGGAAGGGGGAGGGTGAACTCAAAATGTTGATGGTTTTTGAAAAAAATACATTAAAAAAAATCAAACACTTTCCACAAGTGTTATACATTTTTGAAATCTACTCTTCAATACCTTTCATTTGATACCCCACTCAAAATTTAAAAAACAAAAACAATGCCGGGACAGGAAATCCGCCATATTGGATTAAAAAAGCTGATAATTTTGATTTAGCTATATTTTTCCTGTGTGCGCGGCAAAATGATCTTAAATACTAGAAAGTTTCATGTTTTTATCTCTTTGGATTCAGAAGTGATTGGAACCGTACAGAGAACAGATAGATAGACAGACACAGGAACGAAACTATGAGGGTTTCTTTATTTGGTTTTACCAACGAAACCATAATACAAAGCAAGTTTTAATACATATAAATAGAGAATGAAATAATGTAGTAATCTAACCTGCCTATATGGTGTCTAAATGAAATTGATACTTAAAATATTTTGTTTTAAGTGTAGGTATATATTGATAATATTAAGATATAAATTTAGGGAGATAAATAAATCAGTTATTATCTACCTAATATTTTACACAGTTGTTAGAAGCCTGGGTGTCCAATTGAATGCCGGATTAAATAATTCGTAAAATCGCATAGGCCATTTTTCCAATCCTACTTACTTCATGGCCTGGACGCTGTATGTTTTAAAACCCCCCTTGTATAAAGTTATATGTAGTACCTATTAAAATTATTAACTGAACATTTTAGTGCTAATTGTATTGAAGTTATCCTGCTGAGAATAGTTTCATTTTTGCATATATATATATA
>KZ651257.1:361203-376077 GCA_001010745.2 Gerris buenoi | reverse complement strand
GTATATATTGTATATATATTTTATGTAGATAAATTTAGATATTAATTTAATTAATAATTATGTATTTAAAATTAATAATTTATGTATTTATAATATTTCGAAATGAACACATGTTTAACTAGTTTTGCAAAAGTTAAAGCAATTTTTAGTTTAATATGTTCCATGGTATTCCTAAGGTTCTGTAGGGTTATAATTAAAACATAATATTAAATAAAATTGAATTATAAGTACAATTAGCAATAAATGAAGTATTTCTAGAAGGCATCTCACCGCCTTTTTTACGTATAAAGAAGTTATCATCTGTACGATACTGACATATAATTATCGAAATTTGTATGCGTGTTTATCACGTTCATTTATGAATAAAAAATATTGTTACTACAAAAAGTAAATAGTTGTATAAAATATAAAATTATAAAGTATATAATGTAAAAATATTCGCACGACGATAATCTTTATATGTACATATAAAATGTTTATTGTTTACACTTTAAGAAAAAAACAATAAGTAACCTATAAAATTGTTTGAATAAAATAAAAACAATTAAACAAAAGTTTATTAGAAGTTACCTTGACATAATTCAATAATATAATTTTTTTAAATTCTCTGTTAAAATAAATCTCTTTTTTTTACTTTTCCTCACTATCTAGTAGGAAAAGTATTGTTACTCATTATTTCTCACATTCTTTTTTCTCTCTCTCTTTCTCAATTCCTAACAATAGAACGTTTATTCTATTTATTAATAAACACTTTTTTTATCTAAAAGCTTTAATAGAGTAATTATATGTTAACGAATAAAACCATTTAAAAAAAGAAAAATAGTTTAACTGTATGAGAATTAATTCTTTATAATTATGTCTAAACAATTATAGACCAAGTATATCTTTACTCTTGTAATATAAATGTAATAGAAATTAATAATTGCTATTCATACGAAAATAATTCTAGACCGGAAAAGTATTTAAAAAATAATTATCCGATAATATTAACCAATTTAGACCTCAAGCTTCCTCCTTTTAAAAAACAAACATATTTAGCAAAGAAAACAAATGAGGATTTAGACAAAATTTATTATTAAAAAGGTTACACGTTTTCTCCTTCTTTATTAAAGAAACAACAAGTCTAGGTTAGTTAACAGTAATTAATAATTAGAACACATTATAAGATAATTACTAATTACATTCCTTAATTGAAATCCTTAATGAAAAAAAAAAAAGTCTTATGGGATCATAAAATGAAATATAAATATATTATCTGAGTTATAAATTAACGTTAACTAAAACTTTTTTTTTTTTTTTTGCAAAGCAGGGCAAACAATAAAATAAATAATTAAACAGAGAATGCAAAATATTAATTTAGAGATTTACCCTTTTTACTTTTCCTCACTACTAATGGTAGGAAAAGTATTGTTTTCACCAAACAATTTTTTTAGAGATTTCAACGGAATTATCCGTTTTAGGTGATTTTAAGACCTCCTGAGTGGTTTTCAGCATGACGTATGTATGTCTGTATGTGTGTTATCATCGTAGCGCCCAAGGTGTTTAACCTAGAGAGTTGAAACTTGGCCAAAAAATCAGTCCTAACCTGTAGTTGTGCCGCCCGGAAAATCAACTTTTTCCGCCATCTTGAACCCAGTTTGCTTGGACAGCAAAAATTTAAATAAATCGTAATAAATCGAAAATAGTTCTGATCGAGTTGAAATTTGGCACGAATGTACCTCTATGTATGACAAACAAGCCCGCCAAATTTCATTTTGATATTGGCCGCCATTTTGAAGTTATAAATTTTTGAATTTTTAAACTTTAAGGTTAATAATACTGAAATTACATATAGGTTTTTGACTTACAACATATCGTTGGAACGGGAAAAAATTAAGGGACAAAAATAAAAAAACCTGAGGAAATTCCAATAATTAGTTTAAAAGTTATAAGCGAATATAATTATTTATTATTCCAATAATTTTGATGACGTCAAAGTTTGTATACATCTGTCAAAATACCGTCAAACTTAAAATATTAAAATAAAATATAGGTTTTAAAAATAAGTTTTTTCTGAAACAATGATAATAAATCAGTTTGTTCAGAACGGGCACCTTTCCAAGTACTGACCACGACCAATGCTGAAGAGCTGCTTCGCAGCAGGAGAAGCAGCAGTAAGGCCACTTTAGTGGCCTCTGAAGTGAGGAAAAGTTCCGAGGTACCACGTACCCGATTTTTTTTATTAAATTGATCATTGTCCATTTAAGAGATGATAAATATATACCAATAAATGATAAAATTTATAAGAATAAATGAATAATTTATAACAATAGATGATAACTTTATCAAAAAAAAAAAAAAAATGATATATCTATAACTTAAAATGATAAATTTGTAGAAATTGAATAATAGAATAAATACTTAACAAAAAATAAAAAGGGCAAATTCTGATTATTGATTTGTATTTTTACGGTACTTCTTTTCTTTACTTTTTTTCTTTACGGTACTTTTTTTTATAAGGGGAATAGCAATCTAGAGAAGTGCCTCTTTTACTATAAAAAATAATAAGCTAAGTGCTATAAGCTACAGTGCTAAGTGGTTACAATGAATTTCACAAGAGTAGAAAAATGTTCTGATTAATTGTTCCTACATAAAGGCGATACTTTTAATAATTTTGTAAAATGTAAGTGCAGACAGACAAGACTTTAAAATAGATTGATTTCTTATTTATTTAGTCCTCTACATTCGCTTTACTTTTTTTTACTACATTTAGGGACTTAAAAATATACAAGATAAAAAAAAAAAATTAATTCGCCATAAGTAGTAACTTTTATTCAAAGCATAAAAAAAGTTACTTTTATTTATAATAAAACAGAAACTGGACGATCGTTAAAAACGACAAAATAAATAATGTTTATCAATTTAAGTTAAGATATGAAGCGTTAGTGTAGGTCATTATTAAGACAAAAAAAGAAGAGTGTTAAGAAAAATAATCTCTCCACGTAAATTTACGTGAAGAGACTTTTTTAAGTTCAACAGTTTATCAATTCGTCTAAAGACTAACAGGACATGAAAGATACAAGACATGAAGAATACAGGAAACAGAAACAAGGTATAGACAGTAATGTAGCGTCGCTCATCCAAGTCCTGGATCACTTAAACTCAACCCTTTATTAAGAAAACGATAAAATAAAACATCCTTTTTTAAAAAAGAAGACCAATTAGAATAAAGGACGAAGCGCCTATAATATAAAGTTTATAAAAATAAAAAATAAGCAATTAAAAAAATAATACCCGACTGATGAAAGACTATAGGACGCAATTAGTTCTCAAGATTGGATCTACAATTAGTAAAGGGTTTAATATAAAATTCATTTTTACTATTTTTTTTTTTTTTTCCTATAGATAGGTTCATTATTCAGTTTTAGGTGTGGAGGACAACGCCCTTACAAGGTTTCTAGCTGTACGTGAAGGGACCAGTTATAATATATTTACCTAGATAACAGAATGAGGAAAGAGTTAATATTAATAGGGAAGTAAGGGTTTTCAGCCTTTATAAAACGGCCTATTATATGAAAGGCTAACTAAGAGGGTACAAAGGGTCAGCCTATTAGTATCAAATAGTCAATATAAAGCCCTTTTAGGTCTAAGGATGTATGAAAATCAAAGAGTCAACCCGTTTGTTTTATAGTTTAAACAAACTTTAATCTTCTAAGTTTAAAGTTAAATTTAATTTAAAAGCTATCAAACTATCAATTACTTTTGTCAGGGATTATCAAAGCATATTATCAAGTCAGGGATTTTGTTGATGCAGCTCAAAGAGAAAAGGCACTTCCTTAGATTGTTACTCCTTAACAAAGAAAACAGAGGGGAGTAAAAATCTAAAGAAGGACTACGGAATGTTCATCTTTAGACTGTTACTCCCCTTATAAGAACAGAAGTTTGATATTCCTTTGTCCCAAAGTACATTGGACCAACCTTTGTCTTAATATTTATTTAGTCAGTAATTTATATTGTAAAAAACATGGAGGAGCAACAATCTAAAGAAGTATCAGAGAAAATCTATTTAAACACAGTTTAAAACCTCAATAGCAAATGTTTTATACAACCAATAATTTAATTTATTTAAATAAATTAATGCAGTAAGTAGGAAGACTATACCTATAAAATATAAGATGGAAGAATACAAAAAAAGATAATATTCTAAGTTTTATTTATTCATTTTCTTTTTTTCAATATACGATAAAAAAGTTTAAAAAAGAGACAGTTTCTATAAAATTGAAGGGTGGAAATTTCAGAGCGTTAAAACATGGAGATAGGAAAAAAGCATTTCGATAGTTATCACAAATTATGATGGTGTTTAGAAAAAAAGGTCAGAGTAGGAGTCATTTCGTTATCAACCCTTATTGACGCTGATGTTATAGGACTTCTATAACAAGGATGCTAGAAAAAAAACTTAGACTGAAATTTTATCTGTCTAGTCGAGTAACTCTAGACTCTGGAAAATATAGGACTGCTTCTAAGTTATAATAATACAAAATATAAATACTTATAAAGCATTAGACAATTAAGTTTATCATTATTCTTTATCCTATAAAGAGAAAATAATTAAACAATCCTGAGATTTTATTTTATTATTTAAGCTGAATTATTTAAAACAAGCGTATTTGAAGCGAGCTTCTTACATTCAACGAAATATGAATCTTGTCTGTCTGTCTCTGTGTGTGTAGCTGAATTATTTAAAACAAGCGTATTTGAAGCGAGCTTCTTACATTCAACGAAATATGAATCTTGTCTGTCTGTCTCTGTGTGTGTCTGTCAGTCTGTGTGTAACGTTTACATATCCGACGATAACTTGAGTAAAAGTTGACCGATTTAGTTTAAATATGGTATACATGTTCCTTTTACTAATACTCAGGCTAAGTTCGTTGGACAGCGTGGTCCATCTAAGAGTTCGCGCGCAATGCTCGTGTAAACGTCAGCTTCAAATTTAAAATTGGAATTTCAGGACGGGAAAAATTTCTATCATCACCTACCTGATGAGAAAAACTTTTTTATAAATACATTTTTTTTTTAGTAAAACCAACAACGACACCGCTAAATATGAATTAATATAGATCGCTAAATCTATTAAAACACTATACATTGAACACAGAGAAAACAACCTTTTTACCGATATCTTACGTTCTAACGTAACGATTTTAATAAAACTTCATATAAATTGTCTAATGCACAATTGAAATAGGCATGTAAAATTTCAACTTGATACATAAAGTAGTTTTTGCGTAGCGAAGTGATACATTTTATAATTGTTGAAGTGTAATGGCCGGGACGTGTTAAAGGCTTAATAGTAGAAGAACCCTTCTTCTTCCCTTATTATTTAAATATTAACTTATGAAGGTTAACTATCTAATATATGTATTCCATTACGCTCGCTTCAATGATAGAGCCACGAGATGCCAAGTTATAAAATAATATTTAAATCTGAGATCATGGCCAGGCCCCGATTTACCAATGGGCAGACTGGGCAATTGCCCAGGGCGGCAATTTCTAGGGGGGCGGAAAATTTTCGGATAATTTATTATTATTATTATTTCCAGAACTGTAAAAAAACCGGGAATTTTCTATTTCTATTTCTTCTATTAAGTTATGTCTATTTTAATCCACGTGTTTATTTATTAAAAACAAATTAATTTTACACTTTAAAAAGTTGTCATGAAATCTGGCACCTTTACCTTTACAACTATTATGATCATGTATATTTGCAGTTTGCTCTAAAAACGGGTAATTAAAATTAATATTATTTAAAAAAGAAATACCTACTAATCTAATCAACAGTACACACCATTTCAGGTTAGTACCGAATAATACCTCATTTTTACAGCAGTATATGGTATCAGCCCACATTAGTTAACCCTAAAATACTATTCAGGATTCACAAATATCTCAGTCCTGTTTTGAGAGGGGGGGGGGCGGCTGCAAAGGTTTTGCCCAGGGCGCATCTTACCCTAAATCGGGGCCTGATCACGGCAAGCAAGGCAAGTTCCAGTAAGCATGCAACTATTCTTACTAAAACCAATTCACCATAAGTTTTTATCGACCTCATATCTATGCTTCTCTTTCAGATGGGCTTTTAAAATTTGGAACATTGCTTAAGCTTGGGAAACAGTAAAAAGAAAATGAGCCCTTAATATTCAGCCTTTTCAAAAGGAAAAAGTTTCAATGTTTGCATTTTTGGTTACTTACTCACTCATCATAAAAATTATAACTTACTACCAGAAGACCTGAATGGCTTCAGAAACTGGCATTGAAAATAAAAGAATAGTCTAGCTCATTAAAGTAGAAGTGTAGTGAGGTTATAGACTAAAGAAAGAGCAGACTTGCTCATGAAAGTAGAAGTGTAGTGAGGTTATAGACTAAAGAAAGAGCAGACTTGCTCATAAAAGTAGAAGTGAAGTGAGGTTATAGACTAAAGAAAAAGCAGACTTGCTCATGAAAGTAGAAGTGAAGTGAGGCTGTGGACTAAAGAAAGAGCAGTGTAGCTCATGAAAGTAGAAGTGAAGTGAGGCTGTGGACTAAAGAAAGAGCAGTGTAGCTCATGAAAGTAGAAGTGAAGTGAGGCTGTGGACTAAAGAAAGAGCAGTGTAGCTCATGAAAGTAGAAGTGAAGTGAGGCTGTGGACTAAAGAAAGATCAGTGTAGCTCATGAAAGTAGAAGTGAAGTGAGGCTGTGGACTAAAGAAAGAGCAGTGTAGCTCATGAAAGTAGAAGTGAAGTGAGGCTGTGGACTAAAGAAAGATCAGTGTAGCTCATGAAAGTAGAAGTGAAGTGAGGCTGTGGACTAAAGAAAGATCAGTGTAGCTCATGAAAGTAGAAGTGAAGTGAGGCTGTGGACTAAAGAAAGATCAGTGTAGCTCATGAAAGTAGAAGTGAAGTGAGGCTGTGGACTAAAGAAAGATCAGTGTAGCTCATGAAAGTAGAAGTGAAGTGAGGCTGTGGACTAAAGAAAGATCAGTGTAGCTCATGAAAGTAGAAGTGAAGTGAGGCTGTGGACTAAAGAAAGATCAGTGTAGCTCATGAAAGTAGAAGTGAAGTGAGGCTGTGGACTAAAGAAAGATCAGTGTAGCTCATGAAAGTAGAAGTGAAGTGAGGCTGTGGACTAAAGAANATATATATATATATTCACAATATGACATCGTCCTTAAACTATCTAAGAACACTTGATTGATGGATAACATCAAAAAAAGATGCTTGAAACTTGATAAATTGTCAGATCCTTTATTTTCTTAATTGAATATATGGAAATAAGAGAGTATCCTATACGAAACTTACGTGCAAGTAACAATATTGGTTTTTTTTTCTCCTTTTTACACGTAACTACAGAAGATAAAATATGACAATCAGATAAAACTGATATAAAACAATATTTATTATAATATTTTAATAATAATGTACAAAATTATACATATGTATATTCTCCAACTTAATATGAATATCTAATAATTATATACTCTTTCTCACTCCGAAATATATATATATTTAAAGAGAATATATATATTTTCAATGTCTAAGAGTTTATAATAAACTGTTAAAAGAAGATTGACGACTATATTTTTCTTCAGCAATGCAAATATTTTTTAAAACAACGCAAAAATATTAGTTTGGAGAAATTTTGACACGTAAAAATAAAGGAAACAATTAATCATTGATGTAATCACATGCAAATTTTTAAAGTTTAAAATAAAAGATTCACTCACTAGAAAAAATAATATAAAATATGTATATTTTTATTTTATTGGTTGACTAATGATAAATGATGAGTTCAAAAACTATAAATAATAAAAACTGAATGAGAAGTACTAACAGGTTTTTATTTGTGTTTCGGAAACAAGTTATTTTTGATTTTCAAAAGTTCAATTTGTATATTTTCAGATTCATTTTTGTAATTAAAACATTTTTCAATTTAAAAAAAATATATATATATATATTTTGATAGTTACTCCGTCAACCAGTTCCTTGATACTTTAATGAATGTTTTGTACGAGCTTGGTCGTTAAGATTTTTTTATAGTTTAATTACCACGGTAACGGTATTACGATGTAAACAACATAATTCCTTTTAATAAAGTTTTTAAACCGGATAAACTAATCAATTTTAATTTTTAGTTGGTTTTGAATATTTTTATAAAGATGTCAAAAAATTGACGTTTTTTTAGAACACCGATTTTTTCAAAGCATTAATTTGGTAGAGGTTAGAATAGAGGGGGATAAGCCATCTACCAACGAATTACTCATATAACTAATTTGTTAGCTGTTAACATTTAGTCTGTTGTAAGTCGCAATCGTTTAAAAAAACTATTTTGATTTTTAATATGGATATGTAATAATTCTGGATTACAGAAGAAATTTCTGTCACGCAAAAACCAACATGAAAAATGTGACGCTTTTAAATATCGGTCCAGGAAGTTAGGATTTAACAGGAGGTCGATAAATTTTCATTTACAGTACAATATTTTTACGATAGGCGGCTTAAGTTTTAATAAAATAAATTCAAATATCTCGCCAGGAAAGTACAATACATTAGGAGGCATGTATTGGTTTCCACTTGTATTTATTTGAGTATGTACTATGTTTCGCCGATAGAACTTCTAAATTTTATTAAAAGGTATATAAAATGGTATCAGAGCTTCTAGCGGACCAAATGGCAATCAAAATGGATTAATTAATTCCATTAGAAGATCCATCAACTATACCAATTAGACAAATGTATACTGGTTTCACCACTTCATAGAAAAGTATTGAAATTTCGATAGGTGGATCCAATGCCTAAAAACATAACCATGATTCAATGCTTTGCATGAAATGGAAAAAAATAAGTATTTTTCTATTTGACAATAAATTAAAATATAAAAGTCGATATTTTCAAAATGGTGGCAGATATCAAAACGAAATTCAGTGGAAATGTTTTTTGTTTTTTTTTTTTGTTGTTTTTTTATATAAAAAAAAAGGTAAAATTAGTGCAAATTTCAGCGCAATCGGCAATTTTTAGAAATTTTACGAATAAAATTTAAAAGATTTGCTGACCTAGCAAAATGGGTTACTGAAGTCAGAAATTTATGATTTCTCGGGTAGCACAACTAGATGTATAGAATGCCTCTTTCAAGACTTGGTTGTTGACTTATAGCTTTGAAAGTGTAGTTCCTAAAATGAACGTGCAAAAATGCATAGGTACATTATTGTAAGAAATTTTATCAGCTTTAATTTAACAAGCTTTCGCTAGAGATAGTTTCGGAGAGATGAGCAAAAAACTAAAAAAGTCACCTTAAAGGTCCCCCTCTCTCTAGCTCACACCCCTTCTACTAGGATTTTCAATTTTATTCAAACTAAAGTACCAAGGAATAACTGTGCCGAATTCTCTTGATTTGTCTCATTTTATCACAGCGAGAAAACAAAACAACAATTTTAGAACACCATAAAAAAAATCCTCAAACTTTACCAAAATAGTCAAAGAAACTCCTTTTTGATCGATTAATTAGCAGAATATTAAACTTCAAACCAACTTTTATTTGAAGAATCCAAAAATAGAACAAAACAAAAGGCAGACATAATAATTCTACCTCCTATTCAGTACTGAAAGCAATAGCAATCTTCTGCTCAATTGACTCATTCAGCCAGACTCAAATACAACAATACAAAATACAAATAATTCTGTCTAAAAACTGAAGAGTTATCTTCAATCTCGCGATTAAAACAATAGTAGTCGTTCATTCTTAATTAACGTACTTGAAATTTGAAGTACGTACAATATATATTTTTTGGTAAGAATGTATTGTTACTTTATACTTAAGGGTCGTTTTCAAATAAATTGGGCATTTCATGTCCCTGGCCTTTGAAGACGTGTAACTCAGAAAGTATACGGAAATTTTTAATTTTAATTAATGCGTTCTTTTAAGGAGAATGAAAGGAACATTTTTCTGCTTTTAAATTTTAAATACAACAATTAACAAAATTTTTAATTTAAAAAAAATAAAATGTCACGTACGTTACTGTCCCCGGTTATATGTTCTAATTTTCACAATGATTAATCGATATGTTATAGTTGTTAGATTAAAATGATACTTGGTTCAAGTTTGTATATTAGCCTTGGCTACGAGAGACTATAACTGAGTTCCTTCTATTTTAAACGAAGGTATTGTTAGAAGTCAGAATATAGCTGTCCCTAACTTTGGTGTGAAAAACTACGTACCGAATGAACTGCATATGGTGGGGAGAGAACTTGGGGGGTTGGAACTTATGGATGACTTTTTTAGACCCGTTGATGGGTACAGTTGTACCTTAAGTTAGCATTTTGCTGTCCTTACATCAGGAGCGACGCTACATCACGTCAACCACAAAAACATAGCGCTTATTTTAATTCAATGTCACATACGTTACCACCTTCTCACTATGAAATTTTATTAATATTAAAGTTTAATAGTTGTTAAGTGGGTTTTATGATATGGGTTTTATGATAGTTAAAGGGGTTTTTGGATTCTTATCTTAACGAGTTTAATTATTTTAGCTAATAATGATTTTTCATAGATATATATTTTAAAATAGATGTGATTGTCCCGTACGTTACTTTTTAGAATTTTTTTAGTAACTTAGTATGTGACTAATTTGAATTTTATTTTCACATGAGTTTCTTGTCACGAATTATCAACATTTCACTAAGAAAAACGTTTGGAAGAAAAAATGGGAATTAATCGTGATACAAATAATTGTTACTCGTGTTATACGATTTTTTTTTAACTTAATATTTTTTCATTGTCATTTTTATTATTTTGCGTAAAATAGTTTCTTTTTGCAATGATTAAAGTGCAATGATTTTTCTTAAAAATATATTTAAGACTTATATAAATACATAATACTTAAAAAAATAAGATTTTTTCATTGGTGTATTTTACATTTTTATTTTCCTAATGCAACTTATTTTCCTATGTCACGTACGTTACTAACATATATGAATTTCTTTTTATTCTGAAAATTACTTTTGTTAATAATTTATGCAAGAAAGTATATTGTTTTGTTTAAAATATGATGTTATAACAATTACAGCTCATTACTTTAAAATTATCAGCTTTGAAACTAAAAATATTTGAACTTTTCTAATATTGTAGGTAACGTATGTGACAAATGTTGGTAATTTTTTTACATTTTACGAATATAGTTAAATAAATAACGTTTGTGACATAAAAATTACGACTTTAAATACAAAAAAATCCGTTAAAAAATCAGGATGCATAGACCTCGCGTATAATTGCCTGAAAACATAATTTGGATAGTAAAGGGACCAGGATGTATCAAAAATGTCGAAAATGTCGAAATTTACTAACTTTTATTTTTTTATTTTTCGGCATTTAGAAAAAGCCAAATGCCCAATTTATTTGAAAATGACCCTTAATTAGTGAGTGCCACATGCCTTCCTTGCATTCTACCTACTAAAATTGTGTTATCCTTTTGCCATTTACGAACCATTATAGATAATTTATTTAATTTTTTCAATCATTCAAATTGTTTTGATTTTTTACAAGAATAGAAGTATAAATTAACCAAATATATAATAAGCCGAGAAAGTTGAAATTAATATGGCACCAACTGTGAGCTTCGATCGACATATCAAAATTTCGTGAAAATCAGATGTGCACTCTTGAAGATATAAGTGTAAATAAATGTGCGAATGTGGAAGGGAAACAAATTAGCACCGAAGGTCGAAATTTATATGGGACAAACAATGGGCTAATTATGACCTACCATCCAAATTTTATTAAAATAGGACGTTTAGTTTTTAGGACATGTTGCGGTTAGCAAAAATTGAAGATTGAGGCCAACAGACAGACACTACACCAAAAATATTCCCTGATGTCTAAAACGGATTCATGTCTTGGAATTTTTGCATTTGGAGACATTGTTTCGTCTTTCAGAACGATCACACAGCTTTTCGTTCCAAAGGTAAGCTCGGAAGCAATAAATGGTCGCTTAGAAATAACCAAACAAAATTGATAACATTTATGATAATACCGGTTCCCTAAAATGTATTGTCGGTAGTGGAATATACACCTATATATGATCCCTTTTAAGCACAATAAACTATTTTAACAAACATTAGAAAACTATGTCATTTGACATTTCTTATTCAAGATAGTTTTTGAAGATGATACATGTTTAAAATTTCACTTCCAGTTATAGTTTACTTTGTGATTACTTTGAAAAAAGTAGTCATAATACTTCTTTAGATTGTTACTCCCCTACGTTTTTTAGGATATAAATAACTTTGACTAAATAACTATTAAGACAAGATTTTTAGTCCAATGTACTTTGGGATAAAGGAATATTACACTTGATAACTAAAGAAGAACATTCCGAACACCTTCTTTAGATTGTTACTCCCCTCTGTTTTATTTATAAGGGAGTAACAATCTAAAGAAGTTAAATTTAGGAAATCTTTCCTCAATTTTTTAGTTTATTCGGTTTATCTGGAGTCCTGCTAATATAGGGAAGCTGATGGTAAAAAATTATCCTATCGCTCCAGCTTACTTATCCTACAGTACAGTCGATTTTTTCGGTGCGTCCCAAACGGCTCCCATCCATTGTTTGTTTTTTCACAAATGGCTCCCGTCGAAAAAGGTTTCACGAGTAGGTATATTCCCAAACGGCTCCGGTATTTATATCTTATTTTTTACGATAGCAAGTTCTATTAAAATTATTGGGACCGTTTGAGTTTAAAAACAACTTACATTATGCAAGTTGTTTTCGCAGATTTTGAAGAGGCTATTCACTCTGCAGTACAGAAAAATGGCCCTCAGTAAACATAAAGGGATGTAGATTCCATTAGAGTCAAAGTTGGTAGCGGAGGATTCAGACATTAGGGCTTGCGTCGGACTTCAGAGACAAAGATTCTGAAATTGGAATAGGTACAACTTAAACATTTGTTTGGCCTTCCTTACCTTCCACCGTCAAAAGTCTTGGATTGTTTCACAGACGACTTAATGGTCATCAAACCAAAGGACGATAAATTAGACAATTTTGTAAACCGGAGCCATTTGGGAATTTGCCTTTTTGTAAAACGGGAGCCGTTTAGGAATTCGCCTTTTTGTAAAACGGGAGCCATTTAGGAAAAATGGGAGCCGAATGGGCTCCGTCCGATTTTTTCATGGGAAACCCCCAGCTCGGGCAACATTTCTTGAGTACCTAAGTCCTAATTCTAAAGTTGAACTATACTCATGCTGTTTACCAAATTCAATGGACTGCATATAAACCGTGATATCTTTTTTCAAAGAATTATTCAGAGAATATAAAATTAATATCAATATGCAGATTTCAACCAGAGAAGCTTGATACTAAAGGACAACTAAATGTTGTAATATAGAATATAGAATATTATACATAATTAAATAAACTGCACTTGTTATTTAAAGAAATATATACATTTAGAATAAAAATACACATTAATGTAACCAGAGCAAATAAATCCTATATAAAATGTCAAATATATTTAAATCAAAACTAATTTCAAAATACACAAATTTAAATTTATACTGATATTTTATCTAAATTAATCTCTTTTAGCATTTAATCAAAAATAAATAAATTACAATAAAACATGGAAATCTAATAAATTATAATTAAAAAAAAAATCTGATTAGTAATCCGTCTCAGACATCAGGAAACATATTTGGTCTTGTGTCGTCGGTCTGTCGTGAACAACTCCATTTTTAATTAAATGTCAAATATATTTAAATCAAAACTAATTTCAAAATACACAAATTTAAATTTATACTGATATTTTATCTAAATGAATCTCTTTTAGCATTTAATCAAAAATAAATAAATTACAATAAAACATGGAAATCTAATAAATTATAATTAAAAAAAAAATCTGATTTGTCAGTATAAATTAAATAAATGATAACATAAACTTTAAATCGACAAAAAATTTAAAAAAAAAAAAAGTAGTCCATTAATTAATAAAATATAAATTTACAAAAAAAATAATTATAAAAAAATGAATGAAATGTCGATAAAGACCACTCATCAACCTTAATTTATACATAAGTCAATGTATTTGGGTATTTATTATAATAACCGATATTTTCGCAAAAGAATTTCTCTCTCTTTTAAACTTGAATATTGGATATCTATTTGCCAGATTGTTGGGATAGCTATAACTCATACAACTTTCAGTGTTGCTTATTGCTTATTTCGAACTACTTATTAGTGAAATATACCGCTGAAAGAAACACCACGATATTATCAGTTTGTATTCAATGATTTTTTTTGTTTAATGCTTCCCTTGAGCCGATGAAACCGGTTTTGTAGTGTTTCAAAAATTAGTTTTTTTTTAAAGCAAATTCTTCCATAGATGAGTCAGATATAAGAGTAGTTCAGAAGGACCTTAAACACTTTTTTTCTCTTTTATTTATAACTTAACCACTTTGCATAAACACACACGTATATACTATGTGTATGCGTATATATGTATAAAATAGAGTAAAAATATAATAAGAAAAAGAAGTAATTTGTGGGTTTAGAGGTGAAGTCACGTTTTTTTCCTTATTTTAATTTTGTATGACCTCGAAAAATGTCTCAAATATGTATTAAAAAATAGTTATGTATACTTTATTTTTAAAAAGAGGGAAAAATATAAATACTTAGATATACGCAAATATTTACTAGAGGTCGACCAAGAAGTCATGGAAATCTGAGGAGTGCGCTAGTGTCGTCATGTACAGTCAGTTTTTAATACAATAGACCACTGTCAAAAAACACAGTGTTGTTCTTTGGTTATTAATAATTTTATTTTTTTTAAATTCTATATTTTTTGCTACAGGCAACACTGTACCTGATAAGAAATCACT
>KZ651257.1:317762-341628 GCA_001010745.2 Gerris buenoi | reverse complement strand
TAGTATATATATATATATATATATATAAATAGATCGACCATCGACCAGTTTAAAAATACGAGGGGGGATTGATATGTAATGGAGACCGCACACGATCAATAGTATTGTCAATAAATAAAAGTATTGTCAATACTTTTGACCGTGTGCGGGGTTAGTATTGATATAAAAACAGTATTGATGAAAATTTGTTACTAAATTGACATATTGGCAATAGTATTGTCAATACTATTATTGGCAATAGTATTGTCAATACTATTGATCGTGTGCGGTCTGCATAATGTCTCCCAATTTTAATTTGTATGAGTTTGTAACATTAAACGGTGATTATGTTGAAAAATTATGACTTTCCTTGAAACTTAAATAAAATTACTTCACTTTTATGGTAATTATTAATTTTTTATTGCTTCCTGAATTACAAATAAAAATTGGGAAGCCTTACTTATCATATCAATCCCCCCCCCCCCCCCTTCACGTATAATAGTTGAAGTAACATAAAATGGTAATCCCAATAAGTCGATAGGGACATCAACTCTACCCTTACTTTTTCTTACTTCCCCCCTCTGCTCTCTCTAAAAAACCAAAACAAAACAAAACAGACAGTGAGTAATTTCATGGGATGTTATCTGTACTTTTTTTTTTATTTAGGTTCATTTGTCAAAAGGAACAGCAGACCGAGGATACAGGTACAAAAGGTACCGGTCATATGGCTTCACAGGTTAAAGGTAGCGTCACGGTCGGCAAGTCTGGGAACTAAATATATTATTTCTATTCCATCAACCAGGAAGGGCCAATAGGCATCTGGTGGTAAAAAAAAAGTTAAAAGGACAATCTAAAAACTTTTAGGATAGAACTAAAGTTGGTTGAGTTAGTGACGAAAAAGCAAAGAGTTAGAAAGTGAAGTGAAAAGATAAAGAAGCGTAAAAGGGTTGAATACTGGAAGGGATAGTGTAGCGCAGGTGGTAGACCAAGTCGGTAACCATAAAGAAGGCTTACTCAAGAAGAAGATAAGGTTCAGTACCCTTTTCCATGGTCAATGCTTACATTAACTATGGTTACCAACCTCTTGCTGTCTGTTTTTCAATTCCTTAACATCAATATTTATTTCTAGGTACCAAAATGTAATTATTTTTAATAATAATTAAATAAGGTGTAGTATTAACCTATGTGAAAACAAAATAACAACTTAGACAAACTTTCTCATAATACGAGTACATAATTAGTTGGTCCAGTGTTTACCATTTGTTACTTAACCCTGAAGAATAATACGTTGGGTCTCCGGAGCCCACGAGCTGCTCGATTGTAATTTTTTAAGGTCAAAAGCTCCTATTCCTCGATTGTAATTTTTTAAGGTCAAAAGCTCCTATTCCTCGATTGTAATTTTTTAAGGTCAAAAGCTCTGGTATTCCTCAAAAATTTTGTAGTGAAAACAATGTCACTCAATTCGGATCTACACACATTTTGCAACGTCAGTATTTTACAAAGAAACTAAAAATAAAATAGGGTAAATGTAAGGTTTTTGTAGGCCCCTCGAGCCGGATGTTACTTACCTGTACAATTTCTGTAGGTATATTTTTAAAAAATTTAAATTATTTCAGACAAATATATTTTTTTATTTTTTTAATATTATTTTTCCCTAACATTGTATTTTTGCATGAAATACTTATATTAAGCGAAGAAACATATCCCCCGACTCATCTATTTTATAGGTCTTGGAAGTCTAGGGTGTTTAAAAGGCGCTAAAAAACAACGTTAAAGTCGTGTTTTCGTATTTACATTTAATTATTTTTGAACAGTTTACCAAATTACATAATCATTAAAAACAACTTTTCCCCGACGGAGTATCGAACCCAACTACTCACTGTCCTCGTTTAAAGTTATTTTCACAGGACCTATTTTTTTCCCGAGAAAACGACATATAGCGTTAGGTTCGAATTAAAATGTACTACATTCTAGAATATTTTAATCAAAATCGTCGGGAACTCGTGAAATAACTCGATTTCCCCTCGAATTATGACTTCTGAACCTTCTCGCCACATTCATTATAATATGAACTAATATGATAAAAAATTATATAAAAAATATAAAAAGAGTAAATGACAATTTTCACCAACCTCAATGAATTGTATGAAAAGTTATTACAGATGGATAAATAATTCAATCGTAGCTCTGCTTATGCAGTATATTAACAAAAAAAACGTAATATTACCAAACCACGCGCATATTGTTATGTTGAAATTATGAAAAACTTTATAAGTGTAACCTTTAAAGGTTTTTCTTCACCCGAAATGTATACAATTAATCCTTGCGTCGTTGAACTAGGACTACCACGCTGGAGGGGAAATGTAGCAACAGCTCGTTGTCAACGTGACGTATTTTGATTTATTTTATCATTTGTTTTGTTATAAATGTTTTTTTCTCAAATATAAAGGTAGTGGTCCCTCTCATAAAGACGATACATCAATCCATTTTCCAAACAATTAAACTCACTAATGTATATCAGGAATATATATTATATTAATATCAGGATATAGCTAAGATCCTGCCATTCAGATCAACCTAATTATCAAAAAACTAATTCTATTGTTAAATTCGCATTTTAATGAATTAAAAAAAAACAAAAATTATTTTAATGACAATTGTGAGGAAACGTTTTTGAGAAATTCCTTTTCTCGATGTTTTAGGGTAGCGATAGGATTCAGGGGAACTTAAAACGTGTTAAATCATCAAAATATTAATACCTAATTTCTGCTCTATCACAATACTTCCTCTCTATACTCAATCAAACACAAGAAATTTATTTAAGAATACATTTATTTTTTTAAACGTAGAGCTTTTTTTACATAACTTATATCAAGTTAAATATGTATGATATCCACATTCCTTGTATCAGAGCTCAAAAAAACTGAATGCAAACTTGATTATACCTTATTTAGAGAAAACTTATTTAAAAAAAATGTATTTTACAGACTTTTTAAAGAAAAAAAAAATCTTGGTGAATAAATGATGATGTGGTAAAATGTAATAGTAAAATAAGGTAAAGTTTAAATTGACAAGAGATAAGAAAAGAGAATTATAGATAAGAAAACAAGAGGAGAGACAGAGAATGTAAACCATTGTTGAAAATTATTTGACATGAAATTTTCAAACAGAGATAACAGATGTTCAACTTTTTGTCAGGTGATGACTGATGACTGATAATAGCCAGTTCAACTGATATATTTTAATTTTTAGTAAACCGGTTAGTAAAAATTACGAATAAACACTTAATTTCACATAATAATAATGTTTAATATCAGTAAAAAAACAAAACACCGCTCAGATACAACTCAGACAAAATTTTTCATATAAGAGTTCATAATATACTTAGCCCAGTGGTTTCCATTTCTAAGTTTTTGTGTTCGTAAGTAAATTTAATCAAAATTCGTCGTAAAAAAAAAATAATAATAATAATTCGTCGGAACTTTTATTGAGTTTTTAGGGGGCCGCACCCCTAAATTTGGAGCTAAAATTCATTTGTCGATTTTGCCTTGGGGTTTGATTTTTCTGAACATGTAGGCAAAATTTCGTTAAAATCGGCCCAGTAGACTAGGCTCCACGTTACTGCACAGACTGCAGACAGACAATTTTTAAAAACCCACTTTTTTGGACTCAAGGGACCTCAAAAAGTGTTGTTACTCTATCATAATCTCAAAATCGAATTTTAGCGCCATCACAATACTTTCTCTTTATAAGAGAAATTAAAATGGCAAAAAGTATCTTATGGAATAAGTGGCCTGCTTTCTTATTTATTTAAGTGTCTCTTAATTTTTTTTTTTCTTTTCAAAAACAATATTTTTGTTCTTCCTAATATTTTTCCTGGGTTTAGGATGTGTTAGGTACTTTTGGAGAGAAGCAATTTTATTTTTTTCAAACAAATTATAGAAAAATAATAATAAACTGACCATGTTAATTTTAAATGCATCACTGACCTAATATTACATTCGAAAAACAAAAATAAGCTTTATCGGATCTTCGACATAGTTAAATATTTATTCTCTAAAAATAGAAATCAAGATTAATTATAAGAAAATACTATAAAAGGAATTTATTAATGTGGTAGAGCAAAAAGTTAAAGTAAACAAAAAAGAAAAAGATATATTTGAGGAAAATACTCAAGCATGATGCATGCACAACTCATGTTTATCAAGATGCACATGCACTTATATAAGTCTGTGTTCGTAGATCCTTAGAAGAGATGTCTGAACGCACTGTCGATATCGATATTATATCTTTGATTTGTACCAGAGTAATTGAGAGGGGAAAAAACTATTTTATTTGCAACTAAAATAAAGAAAACACTCGGAACTCTAAATAACTTATAAATAAAAACTATTTCTTACTGCATACTTGTTTAATCTTAAAAATGATCTTATGAACTAACCTAACTTATTTTTTAAATAGACTTGTATATGAGAGTAATTTGCTGGTAAGAAAGTCGATTTTTTCTTTGTATGAACACATGATAGAGGCAAAAAGTCATATACAGTTATATTTGAATTTATCATTCTTTTAAAGAGGTAGAAAATGATGGCGAGTTTTTCACTTGAGAATTTTTATCACGACTAAAATAAAAAAGGTAAAAATATTTATATTATTTTCAGACACAATAAATGGTAAATTTATGTTATAGACGTATTTATGTTATAATATTGACTTGTAAGAAGTACATTAAGTTGTCTCCTCTAAATAATATAAATATGAGAATGGCCTAGAAGTTTATGTCTTTATAAGTTTATAATTCTCTTTAAGTTAATTATAGTAGTGGCATTTTTACACAACTGTAATAGTACTGCAATTGATCTTTTAAAGATAAATTTAAAGTAGATCCTTTTTTAAGTGAAAATATGTTAATGTACAGTAAAAACGTGACCTTTACCTTTAATTGGTATAAACAATATGAAAGCTATTAAATGGGAAATCAATTTTAAAAATTTGCTTGTTAAAAAATTATTTATATTTCGGCACTTTTTTTAGATTGTTACTCCCCTAATAAAAAAAGAGGGAAGTACCGATCTAAAGGAGATGTACGGAATTTTCTTCTTTAGACTGTTACTCTTTTTATGAAAACAGAAGTATAATATTATTCCTTTGTCCTAAAGTACATTGGACTAAACATCCCTTTGTCTTAATAGTTATTTAGTCAAAGTCATTAATATTCTAAAAAAAAAACACAATTCTAAATAAATAATCTAAAGTTCATTGGACTAAACATCCCTTTGTCTTAATAGTTATTTAGTCAAAGTCATTAATATTCTAAAAAAAAAAAACACAATTCTAAAGAAATAATCTAAAGAATTAGCCTTATTTCTATAAAAGAAATAGGAAATAGTACTTAGATAAATAATAAATAAGAATTCCCCTGTTAAAGCTTTCATATGATTTTTTTATCGAAAAAAGCAGTACTACAAACCTTTAAATCGACTCCTAATTTATTTGAATCAGAGAAATTTTACTTTTTTTTATAAATGGTGGGGGAGGGGAAGGATGAAATTTATTTGAATAAAGAAACTAAACTTTTTATAAATGGTGGAAGGAGAGGGATTATTGAAATTCGATTTTGGACATTTTTATTAGAAAAATAAATTTGGAATAGTACGTAAAAAAGATAGTGAAGAACACTTTTTTTTCTTGAATCGTCGATATTTGGACCGGTTTCCTTCGGTAAGCTTTTAGAAAATTGTACTTCTTGGGTACAATGTACATTTTGAACAAAATAGTAATATATACTTTAAATCTTCATTTAAGAACTAGTAGGAGATTTTATGAAGACTGACTTTTCTTCTAAAAATTAAATTGTTTTTTTCATTACACTTAGTGGAAACCCGATCTGAGGACATCCTGTATATTTAACCTAAAGTAAGTTATATATCAGCTGTAATGTAAAAGAGAGAGAGGAAACATTAATTATTAATTCTAATTTCCACCACCTGTTTTGTTAACCAATATAAAGTTTAATTGTCTTCACCTGCTCCAAGTTTAGGCCAGAACGGATCCTCATCGGACGTCTCGTGCCCAACATTCTGATCCTGCTCCTGGGCTTGAGTAGTCGAAGTTGACGGCATCTTTAGAGTTAAAGATATAGTAGTGCACTCACGTAGGATAAACCACGGACAAGCTCATAGCAAGAAACCTAGAGACGACAAAATTACACTGACTTTAATATCATTATGCCTTTAATTATGTAGGTCTATAAATAACCACCACCAAAAATCGATATTGTAGCAGAAGTAAAGTGAACTACGCTTGCCTTTTGTAAACCGTTATATAACGTACTGTGCTTCTATATAACATTATTTAAAACAACAAAATAAATTTATAATATAAAATTTTAACTACTATTCAATTTGAATAATACATGGTTATATAATTATGATTGCTTTCAATGAAGTATAATAACGTAGTTAAGATGTTCACAATTCTAAAGATGAAAAAAAAACAAAAAAAAACACAATGTTAAGAAACAATTTTAAAGTTTACAACACTAACACTACAGGTTCTAATATACAGGGTGGGCCACAAAAAAAAACGCACTTTTTTAACACTTATAGCTCTGCTTCTGTAGTAGATAGAGATGTGGGGTTTGCAGGGTGTGAAAACTACATTTTTCTACTTTAAAATTCATATCTATAATATAAGTGGCAATGTCCTGATTGACTGACTGACTGACATAGAATCAACGCACAGCAAAATCTGCTTAACCGAGAGACTTGAAATTTTNTATACACTACTACATTATTTAATAAAATTTTGGATGTAGGAACCATTCCTCAGGAATGGTCCAAAGCAATAACGGTCCCTATATTTAAAAAAGGCAATAAAGATGACCCGAATAATTATAGAGGGATCTCTCTGGTAAATTGTTCAGCCAAGCTTTTTACTTCCGTTATTAATCGACGACTCACTAAATGGTCAGACGACAATCACATAGTTCCCGATATACAAGCAGGGTTTAGGAAGGGTAAGGGGTGCCTTGATAATATTTTCATTCTCAATACTCTCGTTCAGAACCATTTACGACTACCGAAACGTAAAATTGTGGCTGTTTTTGTGGATTTTCGCAAGGCATTTGACAAAATTTCCCATTGCTCCCTTTTCAATAAACTCGAAAAAATCGGGGTTAGTTACAAAATTATAAACATTATATCCGACCTATACAAATATGCTCACACAAATATCCAGTCTAATAATCAAAAATCTAGAAATATCTCTATCACTAAAGGCCTTTTACAGGGAGAGATCTTATCACCCTTACTTTTTAATTTATTTATTTCCGATCTAGAGCAATACTTTAAAACAAAAGGGGCACGAGGTGTTAGCATAGACGGCAATAAGGATATCTCTCTCCTCCTGTTCGCGGACGATTTAACCATACTCTCAGAATCGGAAATAAAAATGAACAATCAATTAAAAATACTATCTCAATACTGCATAGAGAATAGATTAGAAGTAAATCTGGACAAGACCAAAGCTTTGATTTTTTGTAAGGGAAACTTGAAGACGGCAAAAATATTCTACAATAATCAAGAAATAGAAAAGGTCAACAAATTCAACTATCTCGGAGTTTGTTTTTCAAAAAAAGGTGTTTTTGAAGGTGCTACCAAACAAGCGATTAGTCGAGCCCGCGCTTCCTCAGGTGTACTGAGAGAAACCCTCTCCCGAGCTAGAAACAGGTCCTTAGAAACAACTTTAAAAACTTTTAGAGCTTGCGTCCTATCTACATTAACCTATGGAGCCCCGATCTGGGCTCTCCGCTATCTGCAAGACCTAGAAGCCGCCCAAACATTTTTCTTAAAAAACTATTTCTCCCTTCAAAAAAATGTCCCTCACTATATAATGCGAGCCGAATTTAATATCCCACACCTATCCATATTTATTTTAAAACTAGTTCTAAATTGGATAAACCGCATTCATTCTCTTGGCCCCGACAATATCCTCAGTATCTGCTTGCAACGTCTTAAATACCTAGACCAGACCCCATTTAACATTTACAAGATGAATTGGTATTCTCAAGTCAAATCATTGTTGAGTTTTATTGACACTGATCTGGACACCCTTCTAAATAATTTCATTCCTTCCTCTGTCCAAAAAGATATTATATTGAAATTTGAAAATAAGCTCAGAGCCGAGGATTTAAGCAGAATACAGGAAACATCATTCAGTCGTTTTTATTCTATTCTAAACAGCTCCCATAACTATCACACAAATTACCTCAACATTAACTTGTCCTATCCGACCCAAAAACTGATTGCCCAACTACGTACTTCTGGTTTTGATTCTATTAAAGTTACCAACAAGGGAAATATTTATAAAATAGCGACCAATGAGCTATGTAGTTTGTGCAATCTTTACGAACCAGAAGACTTGGCTCACTTATTATTCCGATGCCCCATGTACAGCCATCTCAGAAACATGATCCCCTTACCCCAGAATCTACAATCTCAGCAAGATAGCTCAAAAATTGCATTTATATTAAACATTCTAGAAAAAACCAATGGTAATAAACTCTTTTACTTCTTTATTAATCTGATTAAAACTAGATCGTTCCTTCTGAACGAATAAAAATAAATAAAANTTCTAGTAAAAAAGAGATGCTTATGTATTAACTTTAATGGGATTAATATTCAAGAAGTTTATTCTATTATTAATAGAATGGACGTAAAAAAAAGTTTATTTTAAATGAACTGCACCAGGTGAATATTTTAGATCCAAATACAGCTGAGCTCCCGCATATACATAATACATATAAATATTTATTATGGAGGTCCCAGGTCCCATATATTTATAAAGCATAAGGGTCATCTTGATGTGAGGAACCGAGGTATTGTCTTACGAGCAATGCACTAGGTATTTCTGCCAGGATACCGAAGAAGGTAGTATGAATATTCTCGCATATATTAAGGAAAATATAAATAAGTACAGAAGGTTGCTACAGAAACTACAGACAATGTTTCTTTCTAATATTTTCTAAAGGAGGGGGTTCGAACCCCAGATACAAAAAACTATCGAACAAACTCGGATAATCTAATTTCAATAACAGTTTTATAAATAATTATAGAACTGAAACAAAAAAAGTTAATTTTACAATTATAATTTTGTGTACATTTCGAAGAACCTTACTCAAAAAAATCCAATGACAAAAAATGAATTTTCTTTTAATTACCGCATTCTATAACAAAACTACCATTAAATATTGGGTAATTTTATGCAATACTTCAATATAATTCAATTACGTTTTCGATCAAATAAATTAAGTAAATACATAAAATATCTAATAAACTTATGATTGGTTGTTTTGGCTAATAAATTATAATCTATACTAAAACAAATTATTATTTTATTGACAATATGATGACTGTGGGCGTATGAAATACACGAATTTTTAGTAAGGGGAAAATTGGAATAATAATCCAATTCCAATTTTAAAATAAAATTGATCAAAATATTAAGAAAAAGCAATCGCTATCTGCAAGACCTAGAAGCCGCCCAAACATTTTTCTTAAAAAACTATTTCTCCCTTCAAAAAAATGTCCCTCACTATATAATGCGAGCCGAATTTAATATCCCACACCTATCCATATTTATTTTAAAACTAGTTCTAAATTGGTTAAACCACATTCATTCTCTTGGCCCCGACAATATCCTCAGTATCTGCTTGCAACGTCTTAAATACCTAGACCAGACCCCATTTAACATTTACAAGATGAATTGGTATTCTCAAGTCAAATCATTGTTGAGTTTTATTGACACTGATCTGGACACCCTTCTAAATAATTTCATTCCTTCCTCTGTCCAAAAAGATATTATATTGAAATTTGAAAATAAGCTCGGAGCCGAGGATTTATGCAGAATACAGGAAACATCATTCAGTCGTTTTTATTCTATTCTAAACAGTTCCCATAACTATCACACAAATTACCTCAACATTAACTTGTCCTATCCGACCCAAAAACTGATTGCCCAACTACGTACTTCTGGTTTTGATACTATTAAAGTTACCAACAAGGGAAATATTTATAAAATAGCGACCAATGAGCTATGTAGTTTGTGCAATCTTTATGAACCAGAACACTTGGCTCACTTATTATTCCGATGCCCCATGTACAGCCACCTCAGAAACATGAACCCCTTACCTAATTGTTTTTAAAGCTTATGCTTTAAAAACAAATAAAAGTTGAATTGAATTGAATTGAAGAAAAAGCAATCGTAAATCAGATTGAAAAATATTAATTAATATTTGAGAACATGTAAAACTACAATTAAAATCTAAGAATATACCGTAAACGAATACTATATACAGAGGACAATATTCAAATAGACACCCAATTAGTGTTGCAAATAGCTTCACAAAAATTCAGCAAAAATTGAGCGACTGACCGACACGGAATCAAAAATGTTTCCTGGTGTCTGAAACGGATTTCTGTCTTGGGATTTTTTAAATCGGACAAATAAAATATTTTTTGTTCTTCAGAGGGATCAAATAGTCCGTTACCCTCAGTAAGCTCGGAAACAAAACTCAAGAGTAAATAAGACTGATAAAGTTCCGATGTAATATCTCAATTCTATAGCAAGTTTATAACTGTGAAAAATATCACTCAATATAACATATTTATAGAAATTAGTCATATTTTCATCTTTAAAGAATATTGTCCATATTGTTGTTGTGTCCATGAAGAAATATTTTTTGTATAGACTATATTATTTCTAGTAAAAAAGAGATGCTTATGTATTAACTTTAATGGGATTAATATTCAAGAAGTTTATTCTATTATTAATAGAATGGACGTAAAAAAAAGTTTATTTTAAATGAACTGCACCAGGTGAATATTTTAGATCCAAATACAGCTGAGCTCCCGCATATACATAATACATATAAATATTTATTATGGAGGTCCCAGGTCCCATATATTTATAAAGCATAAGGGTCATCTTGATGTGAGGAACCGAGGTATTGTCTTACGAGCAATGCACTAGGTATTTCTGCCAGGATACCGAAGAAGGTAGTATGAATATTCTCGCATATATTAAGGAAAATATAAATAAGTACAGAAGGTTGCTACAGAAACTACAGACAATGTTTCTTTCTAATATTTTCTAAAGGAGGGGGTTCGAACCCCAGATACAAAAAACTATCGAACAAACTCGGATAATCTAATTTCAATAACAGTTTTATAAATAATTATAGAACTGAAACAAAAAAAGTTAATTTTAGAATTATAATTTTGTGTACATTTCGAAGAACCTTACTCAAAAAAATCCAATGACAAAAAATGATTTTTTTTTTAATTACCGCATTCTAAACAAAACTACCATTAAATATTGGGTAATTTTATGCAATACTTCAATATAATTCAATTACGTTTTCGATCAAATAAATTAAGTCGATAACATTCATCGGGTGCAATAGTTTAATATTAAAATATGTTTTATTAAACTAAACTTTAAATTTAGTTAAAATAAATAAGTTGTTACATTAAGCAATTCGTGTGAGTAAATTCATTAATATTTTGCAATCAAAGCTAAAAATAAAATTTTAAGTAATGAGATTTATTTTAAATCAAATTATAATTACTATTAACTACGGGGAAACAGACAGAGAAAAATAGACTCCAGCGCCGGGATGAATTTCTAATGGGATTTGATGAAATTGATTCATTATATATTAAGACTATTAAAACCTGTACAATGCAATTTGTACTTAACTTTTTTTTATACAAGTACAAAATAAATAAGTCCAGAGTTTTCCCATTGTTTATTGTTTCGGGGTTGCGTGGTTACATTTAATCATTATTGAACATTTTATCAAAGATTAGTACAAAAATAACTCCTCTTTGGCGGAGAACCGAACCTGTAATATCACCCTTTGCAGAGTTGTAGCTATATTTTTTGGAACTAGAGTTTTCACGAAAAAAATACCTATATGATTAGATTGAACCCATATTTATGGTCACCCATTCAAGATGTGACAAAACCCGACACTGTTAAACTATTATCGAAACCCCTTATTTATGAAGATCTTGTTTTTATAAATGTAAAATTAAAATCGTTGGAACCATTTTTAAGACATTTATTTTTCATATGATTTTTAAAATAATGTTTTCAGAATTTTTTTTTTTCAGAAATTGCGGGGGTAGCACCCCAAAATTTAGAGCTGAAATTAAATTCTCGATATTGCCACGGGTTATGATTTTTCTGAAATTGTTCGCCAAATTTCTATGGAATTGGCTCAGTAGTTTAGACTCGATACGTCTGCACAGAAGACATACATCAGGGAGCATTAAACGTGATGATTTGTCACTATCTCAAAATTGATAAATCGCGCCATTACAATACTTTCTCTCTTTGTTTTATCAAGTATGTATATATAATATGAGAAAGTAAAAAACAGATAGTACGGTAAAGCTTAAAAACCATAAACATTTAATATTTATTTAAATTTAAACACTAAACTCTAAATTGCTCTTAATTTTTTATTAAGGTAACATGATATTTTAAATTGTTTTAAATTTACAAAGGGCATAATTGATTAACCTTTAAAAACAATTATATATAAAGACTTAAAGACCAGAAATAAAAACGATATCAAAAATACAATAATAATAATCCATGAATAATTCAAAAAGTCAAAACACTTTTTCTTTTAAGTATAGCCCGAAGCTAAATATAAAAAAAAAAATCATACACGTAAGAATATGCAAGCTCAAGGCTAAATCAGAAGTCAATAAATGAGTAATAACCAGTAGTATAGAAATACGCGTTGATTTCTCCTTCTATTACCATCATAAGTATACAGCTATTAAGTAGAATTCAAATAATTGCTACTTAGGTAAAAAATTATAGGGAAGAAATGACAACATATGATGAACTAAATTGGTTAAAGTGAATTTAAACATTTGATCAAGGTTGGGACAGTTAGATTTACATAAAATTAGACTTGTTGCAACACATAGATACGTACTACGGTAGATGTAACAAGTTGTGGAGTTCATTTATAGTAAGACTTTCTGAGAAATATATTTTTATTTCCTCAAGCGCTTCCGAAATGAGCACAATTGTAGGTACTTCTTCAGATTGTTACTCCTCTGTGTTTTTTTTTTTTAGAATATAAATGACTGACTAAATAACTTTCAAGACAAAGGGATGTTTATTCCAAATGTAATTTGGGACGAAGGAATATCACACTTCTGCTTTTATAAGGGAGTAACAGTCTAAAGCAAATCATTTTGTAATAATTTTTTAGATTGTTACTCCCCACATTTTTTTATAAGGGAAGTAACAATCTAAAGGAGAGCTTAATTGAACAGGTTCTAACAATTTCATATAATATTATAAGTACGTACCTATAGTTGCAGTGCAATGCAGCAAAGAAAAGTGAACATGAAAAAAAATTATATGCCACAAACTATACCAAGAGATTTCTTTCTACATTTATTAATTAGTTACTTAGAACTTTAATAAATTCGCGATTTGAGAATCTAATAAATTGTTTACTACCTTCCTCTGCTTTTTTATATTTTTATCCTGCAAACTACTTGGTTTTTTCGTTCAATTGAATAAGTTTTTATTCTAGTTACAATCACAACCGTAACTATAGATGGGCAAGTATCACATTTCACATTGCAATTACAGTAGAGTATTCAATTACAGTCTTCAGTTCTTTAATAGAAATATTAAAGAAATAAAGACTGTCCAACTACAGAGTAAAATTAAATTCAGCCAAAAAGAAATAAATGAAACTATTTAATTCTAAATAAAGCTACAATTTTTTTTTTTCTGCTTATTTAAAAATAAGTTTTTTATTTTTAAAAAAAAAATAAAATAAAAAAAAATAAGAAATGGAAGCTCACAAAAACTAAGAACTTAAAAAGAGGAATAGAGTAGAATAACCTGATATCTCAATCCCCTCGACGACCTGTTTATACGAGCATTTTGAATTCAATGCCCCGTTCCGATCACTTTTTTTTTTGGGAGCGGATTTAAACCGATACGATCTGTCGTTCTCCGTTTCAAACTAGTGGATCGTTATCAAAACGATGTGTGAACTTAGTAATTGTCTGATATGCAAGCCTCCCACTAATGAACGAAATTAACTAATGATTTGCATTGCTCAACCTAAGATTTGCTTCTGAATAAGAAAAAGTGATATTAGAGCGCTTGTTTATAATCTAAACTCTGTTTACTTTTACTTAAATTGAAATTGTCTTACAAGTACCTGTAATCAGCATTTAATTCAAAATACAAACAAACAACTTTTTACTTTTNAATAAAAATATATTTATTATATTTAAAATATATTAGGCTAATATTTTAATTTTAAAAATATTTTGCGGAGCTTTGTACTCACAAACAAGATCTTGGTGGTATATATGATGGTGACCGCTACATTATAAAATTTGGTACTTATTTACTCTAGCACCCCTCCCATATCCTTTGGTTTTAATAGTTATTTAGACAAATAAACACAATTACAGAGTAGTATATTATATTCCTCAGTCTAAATTACTATAAAGACAAAGGGATATTTAGTCCATTGAACCCTGGGACAAAGGAATGTTACACTTATGTATATAAATGTGATAATATCCCTTAGTCAAATTAACTATTAAGACAATGGAATATAAAAGAAAACTGTAGAACTTATTGTCCTGCAGATTTCGGTAATAGATTGTCTTACACATGATAAGACTTAATCTTAAAATAGCATAATAAAACTGCCCCAGAAGTCTGAAATCTTTCTCAATGTCTTGGGGAAACCACCACACGTGCCTAAAATCATAATTGCCTAATTTATTTTAAGTATAGTGCCTAATTTATCTTGACTTCAGTTGAAAATTTACTTTCAGTTAGTGATAAACTAATGTGGTTGAAACAGGCTTATAATAAATACAAGCAACTGTGTGGTTTTAAAAAAAATGATACATTTTAAAATTTTATTTACCATAAATAAGTCCCCAAAAATGTTTGTAAAACAACTAAATTACTGTATTTTTTTTTTTAATACCTTTCCTCTTTTCTAACTAAAATTATTATAAAAAAGGCTCAATAATGGCTTTCCTTCAAGTATTAAAATAAGATTTTCTCATCATTAGAGTTGAATGATACCAAGAAAACTAAATGGAGCAGAAATAAACGATAATAAGCCTCCAGAGTACGAAAAAAGTACGAAGGTTTTCATGTTGTCAGGTAATTTAAGGAACTCTATTTCTAATAGACCTTTAGAACTCATTCTAATTGGATGTGAAAGAAATGTCTTTGGAAACTAACATAAAAAATACAAATTTTTACGAAAACAAGGAGCAGGGATTACTCATGATACATCTTACTGTTTATGATGAAGACATGCATGAGAAATTAAAAAACAAAAAAAGAAGAGATCAAAAACATAGACTGCCAATTGGTGTGGCAAATAGCATCCTCGCATCCTATCAAATACTTAATTCATTTTATGCTTTTTACAAGCTATTATTGACTAATTTGTTTGATTATTTCCCCTTTTTTAATCTATCAACATTTTTTAAAAAAATTTTACATGATTTTAAGTATCAATTTAGCAAAAGTTAAAAAGCACAGAATGTTCAAATTAATCTGGGGCTATATCTGCGGGTTAATTTCGATAAACTAAGTTCCATACAAATCAGATAAGTGCTTTTAAAGCTATAGGAGTAAATAAAAGTATGTTTGAGCGCATGCGAAAGAGAAACAATTGAGTGCAGAAAGAACCAAGAATGAGCTAATTATNGCAAAAAAAAAAAAAAAAATGACACGGAACCAAAAATGTTCCCTGGTGTCTGAAACAGATTTCTGTCTTGGAATTTTTGGAATTGGAGACATAACATATTTTCGTTCTTCAGCGAACGATCACATAGCTTCCGTTGACTTCGGTAACCTCGGAAGCAAAAATCATAAAGAACCATACTGTCCACTATTAATGTCAAATAATAATAATAGAATGACTTAAAGAAGTGATATTTTATATTGAAGAACTAAAGACAGTACTTGAATGATATTAAGTAAACAGTTAAGTAGATAAAAGAATATTAATGTCTTCCTACACTTTAATGCATTATTTATTATAAAGTAATTTATAATTATAAATAACAAATACAATGAAGTGAATTTACTGATATCTGTATGAGTAACAATTCAAATACTCTAAAAAATAATAATAACTATACACTACTGTCATAATATGAGATCATTCAAATACATATAACAGTCAAAACAAGGCAGTATGGGAAAAAAATAATTAAAAACACTTTATCAGGTGATAAGAAAATATGAGTACATACCACTTATAAAAAGCATGGAATTGATTGAAATAATTTTTTTTCTGAATTAATATGGAAACTAATAGATTAAATGAATGAAAATACATTAACACGTGTTATATAAGAATGAAATAATTGTAAATATCATTATTCAAACAATTATGTGAGAACATTCTAAATTAGGTAAAGTGTTAAAGTGTTTAACGCATTAAACACTAACGTGTTAATTTCATGTCGGAATAAGATTAAAGTTCTAATTAGAATAACTTAGTTATACATGTGCGGGTTCTGATAACATGAGTGTGATAAGACGGATACAAACTCTCTTATCTATGAAACGTAAATGAAACACAATGTTTCACTCCTAAACAAATATAAGTGTTTTGCACAAAGATATGAAAGTTGGTGTGTATTCATATATAACTCTACCTATTTTAATACAAAAGAACATTTATTTAGAAGTGGAATTTGTATTGTTACTTTCTACACTGTTGTAATAGGACCAAGATGTTTAGGGCAACATTTTTATGTATAGTTTTAGGTATAGGTTAAAATTTTTCATATAGATTATAAGTAGGTATAGAACATGCAAATGTATACCTACATGTTTAAAGTATGTATACTTTAAAAATGGAAGTTAAACATGATCCATGTTTAGATTGATGTTTAGATGATCCGAACTTTACAGGCCTATCGATGTGAAAATTCGGAATGTATTTTGATGAAATTGTTTCACGATGAAAAATCTCGCAATGTTCATTAAAATCCATCAATATTCAAAAGTAACCAAACTTTATTTAAAAAGGGTTTTCTGGAGGAATGACCCTGAACTACATTTTCAAGACCATTCACAAAAATAATCTTGAATGAATGAAGGTTTAATAGAAAAAATTCATTCATTTATATTTCATATGTACGATTCAATGGAAGAGGGGATGGTCCAAAAAAATTTATATTTCCCTCTCCTTTAAAATCGTTTACCTCTAACTCACTTCCGCTTTGTTATTTCTTTGTAAAGAGTATTTATTTATCAATGAACTACATCTCCTTCCTTGTCTTATTGGCTAATCATTAGGCACTTCTCTTATCACTTTATTCCTTATCAAAATATGAAGAGATAACCTCAGAGAAACCATCCACGACGTGTAAACATGACGTAACAACACAGATATTAAAAAAAAACTTTTTTAAAAAAAAGATAATTTCATTTAAATAAAGACGCGGCGCCAGACAAGCACTCGGCATTTATTAAAATAATTATTTATCAATCTCTTTATTTTAACTAATTTTACGAAGACATATATATATTTTTCAAAAAATTGCAAGGAAAATCCCACTTTAAAAGTTTACACTAACAAAATAAAATACACATTTCTTTTAATTAAAAATTTAAGAGCTTTTGGATTTCACATTAAGATTTTATGAGTTCATTTTTTTCGTATGACGAATCAAACATTAATTAAATATTTACTCTATATCAATAAATGCATCAAGAATGCGATAAATATACTGTAAACAAATAATCTATGAATGCAATTCCAGAAATCTTAGATAAATATAGACAGACAGTAACTCTTGGTAACAACTCAGCTAGTATTTTTATGAGCTGCATTCTCAGAGTATGACGAAGAATATTAAGGAATATAAGTTTACATTACGGTAATGGCAAATTAAATCAGTTTAAACAGTACATTAGCTTAAAATACAAACAACATTGGAATGTAAAAACTTTAATAACAATATAGTACGGTTACGGTTAATTCAATTTTGATAACGCTTAGAGATAAATAATGTTTACAGTTACATATGTTAAGCTGTTAATGAAATGATTGTAACACAGTAAATTACTGCTTCAAAACCTAGCTAATGACAACACTGTAGCAATGACATAGATGCATTAATACTTTTTTCATCCCAAATTGAAGAAGTTGTAAATCCTAACACTAACTTATTAATTTTACAGTTAACAACACTGTGACTTGTGACATATAATTAATGTTATCTGTCACGGAACTTTAACTGTTAATGTACTGATAAAAGCTAACAAAACAGTAATTCACTATAACAATGTTTATAATGTTATCACAGTTAATGATAACACAGTCTATTCACTATTAACATACCTAATAAAAGAAGTACCTAGTTAAAAGACCAACAGATGTCATGGTATACGCAAACTACTTAGATGTGTGATTTTATTGTTAACAATGCGTGATGCATAGTAGCATAAGAGAAGTATTGCCGTGACAATAATTAACATTAATAGATAAAGTAATTTAATATTAATTTTTATTTAAAAAAACAAAAAAAAAATCTAGAAATTTAGGATGAATTCAAGTCATAAAAATCTATGTAGATGGGTTATTTAAATAAATAAATAAAAACTTTTTTTCTTGATATTTAGGATGAATGTTCCTTCGAGTAATTTAAATCGAATTATATGGATTTTTTTTTCATTTAATAGAAAAATTGTACTTTTTAATCTATAAATTACACCAGAGAGAATGTAAAATTCTTTTTCTTGGTTTTAGAAGGATAACTAACCATCAAAACTAAAAATTTCACTCCCCTTTTTCACTCCCTTTTTACCCCTTTTCTTCTTATAGCAAAGTATGTTTTAATTAAAATGTATCGGTTGTAAATTTATTAGAAACTTAGTTATTAATTTATAGGATAAATAAATTATTAATCTTCGATCAACAGCTAATAAAATTATAAACAAATAAAGAAACAACTTAATTTCAAAATTTCTCACCCAATAAAAAAAATTATAAACCTACGCAAATCAAAAAAATCAATCTATTTCGCAAACATATAAATATTAAAAAAAAAATCATAGGTTAACTAAAAAAAATCAGAGACTCGATAACATGTTATTTATTAATTTAAAACATTATTAAATAACTATTAAACAATTTAGTTATAACGTATTATTAAATTATATATTTACATCCAAAGCCTATAATTTTAGAAGACGAATTGAGAAGGGAAAAACAAATTAGGTTGATGACAAATATCAAGAAATCGTGTTTATACGCGTATAATCTTCTTTTCCGTGATTGATTTTTTTACACCCAATGTAAACGCGTAGGTGACGAATTATATATATATAAAAGATAAACGGTATGTGATCTGAATTCATTTTGTTCTGAATGAATATGGAATCCGTTGAATATAAATTCAATTATTCAGAGCTTTGGAACGAAGTTGCGTGGATTAAAAAAAAATATACGTTAGTGCAATACAAGAGGTCCTTGAGACAACACCCAACCACCTTGCGTCCCACATATTCAAATACAGATCCTCAAACTCATGCCATATTTCCGTACCACGTAATATTTTTTTTCACCTCAGGATGTTCTTGTTTGTTCACATCATTTAGTTTGCTATAAAGCTACGAAACCAGATGGTTTGATTCTTTATTGTAAAAATGTGATAATACTGTATACAATAAATGATAGGAAACAAGTAAAGAAATTGTGCAAAAACACCCTATAAATTACCAAGTCGAATATTATTAAGTAATATGGAATAAAAAAAAATCTAGGTATATTTTCCATAGGTCGCGCAAGTCTAGACACATTTCAGCCCACAACATATTTTTTCTCTCTTTTTCTCACAACCCCTCTTACCGAATCATTCGTTTATAAGTAAGTTTATGGTAAAATTAATATTGAATAAAAGTCAAAGAGTACTGTAGTGATTTAAAAACTATTTGTATAAGGTATATTTATTCTCTTATAGCTTAGTCAGATTAGACAAATCGAGATAAAACTAAAATAAACTAAAATAAAATAGTTTACCAATTATTGTGGCACAGAATCATATCTGTCAAAATTGTTTTGATTTTTTTTACATGAATTAAGCAAAGCAGATTAAATTAATTTTGTGCTATCTGCGGTCAACTTTCGACAAACCACCCAAATTTCATAAAAATCAGATAAGCACTTTTGAAAATATAAGTATAAATATAAGTGGTATAAGTATAAATAAATGGGTGCAGAAGTTTGAAACTTATATGGTACCAACAATGGGCTAATTATAACCTATTATCCAAATTTCAATATCAGACAAGTAGTTTATAAGATATGTTGGTTCGCAAAACACGAAAGCTAAAAAGTTCCCTGTCTAAAACGTATAATCTCTGCTGTCTTAAAATTTTTGAAATCGGAGACACATTAAAAATGTTTATCCTTTAGAATTATCACATAGCTTCCGTTACCTTCGGTAAGCTCGGAAGCAAACATCTGGTAAATCTTTAGGTTATTTGGTTTTTTACACGAATAAAAGTATCAATTTTGCATTATTTAATAATGTTTTGAGTTAAAATAAAGTTTATTTTTTATAAAAAAAAAAAAAATCTGTAAAGGCACGTAGGAGCCTAAAGTTTGGTTATAGTTTGTCGGTCCGATTTTTGAATAACAGAAATATCTTGAACCTAGGTAGAATCAATAAACTATTTTTCAAAAGGCATTTATTTATTGGATAACTATAAATAATGTATCTAGAATGAGTTAATTTCGACTGGTCAAAGCAACCAACTTAAGGCGTTGTCTTTTTAAGTTGCGATAGTTAAAAGCAGTTTAAAGGTAGATTAAAAATTCCAAACAGAAAAATACTTCTCACATATAAACAAGAGTTTCAAGTAATTAATAATTTGACCCTTTTTCCTAAAATCAAACCAGAAAATTTACCACCCATCATGATTTCCGCATTACGCTGTTAATTATTCATACACATTGTAATTATTACCTACTTCTTCTTTTAATTCGTATTTTTTCTTGTATTTAATAGGTATCTTCTTTCGCTAAAATAATTATAGGCTTCCAAACTAATAAAAATAAACCAAGAGTAACAACTTGTAATATGAGTACAAAAATCCTCGGGGGGTTAGGAAAAAATAGCGGGTTTGAGACATAGGACAGAAGGAGTCAGGAGGCACCGAAAAAAAAATTCAACTTGACTTCATCAAGTTGGCAAAACTTAGAGAAGACGAGTTCATCCGACAACTCGTAATTACTTAATTACACGGATTGAGTCCAGAAACAAAGCTGTCTGTACGTGTAAAAGGATCAACTTTAATTAATAACGGTACGAGCAGAGAGAGAGGAAGACGTCGAATCATTAACCTCGAAGATGTCAAACCACAGCACGCAAAACCACAGGATATAAGAGTAACAGGACAACCGAGCAGAGAAAATATAAAAATTACTAAAATAAAAACCAGAATGAACCATTGTATACCCTTATAAAACGAACCAGAACCAATCCACTAAATGAACAAATCTTAAAATTAGTTTTTTTTCATTACAGTAACATCCATGTTTTTGTTATTTTATGTAAACGGTTTTTAAAAAATAAAGATACAAATCCTGAGGGCTTAAAAAATCTTTTATATTTAAAAGGGCTTAAAGGACTCTCACATCCGGTTGTTAAAAAATAATTAAATTATTTACGCAAGTTGCTAAACTTTCAATTTGTAATTATTTTTTACTTTTGAAATGAAAATGTTTTTTCATATATTTTTGTTTTCATTACGTTTTATTATAATTCATTTAATATTATTTCGTTTTAAATTTTTAATATATTTTATTTCCATTTTGTTTGATTATGATTAATTTAATATAATTTGATTTGATTATAATTAATTAATTAAAATTTACATGCTAAAAATTATAAATTTTAAATGAATATATTCTGTTTCGTAAATATTTAACGGAATCATGAAGAATAAAAACATGGTTCAAGGAACGATTTACGTGGCTTCCTCACGTTCTATCAAGTACTTCATTGATTTTATGCTTTTACAAGTCATTCTTGTTCTTGTCTAATTTGTTTAATTGTTTCCCCCGTTTTTAAATAGTCCGACAAAATTGTTTTGATTTATTAAATTAATTAAAGTATGAATTAAACAGTATGAATTAAAAGTTAAAGAGCGCAGACGGTTAAAATTAATCTGGGACTATCTGTGGGATACTTTTGATAAACTACAAAAGTTTCAAACAAATAAGTAAATATATAAGTACTTTTGAAGCTATAGGTGTAAATAAATGGGTGTTTGTGCGCATATGGAAGAGAAACAAATAGGCGAAGAATGTTGAAACTTATATGGGACCAACAATGGGCTAATTATGACAAACCATACAAATTTCTTGAAAATTGGACGCGTATATTTTAATATATATGTTGGTTCACAATAGGACTCGAGGAAGCTAATTATGACCTACCATCTAAATTTCATTCAAATCAAACGAGTAGTAATAAAAGATTTGTCGGATGGCAAAAATTGAGCGACAAACCGACACGGAACCAATAATATTCCCTCTGGCGTCTGAAACGGATTTCTGTCTTGGAATTTTTGAAATCGGAGATATAAAATAGTTTCGTTCTTCAGAACGATTACATAGCTTCTGTTACCTTCAATAAGCTCAGAAGCAAAAATTGAGAACTGTTAGTTTTTCAATCTAATTATTAATATTTTTTGCCGCTGCTCCTACATCTTTATCAATACCATAATCTCTAAGTGATCATCTCGTGTCTTACCTCTCTGGTATACGCACTTAAGTTCATATTAGTTGATTTAAAAGTATGAATATTTTTATATTATAATAGAATTGATAGAAAACTTGCATTTATTCAATAAGTTACCTCAGGTGAATTGAATAAGAAAAAAATCCTTGAATGGAAAAAAAGGGATTCAAATAATCTTCCGATAGCACAGACTATAGAGTATTCACTTAAGAAGATAGAGAAAATCCTACGTGCTAAGAGGTTGAGTCGAGTTCATTTGACAGTAATAAAGAGCAGTTTTATCGTACTCTACCAGCATCCCGAACGGATTATAGTATAACAACAGACGAATTGAACTGCGTTTATTCCTAAATTTCTAACCATTGACCTAAAACCTTCATCACTGAATCCTCTTTATACAATTTTATCCCAAGGAGCAGTATTATTTTTAAGAGTTTGTACGGTCACTATATAAATATATTTTGTAATGTGGGTTAAAACAACAATTATTTCTTGTAAGTTTAATGTTATATTGTTTTGAGTGATTGATATTAAATAAAACTAAAGCATATCTATACGACATTCTAGTAAAAAATGTAATTAAGCACCTATATTTCATAATTTAGTGGAGATAAGGAGTGGCATTTATTATTTTACGAAACGAAAGCGTAATTTTTGTTTCTGTGGATTCGCATCCAAATTTGATTACATATTGTTTAGATTATTTAAGGTTAACCATTTTTGTAAGTCGGAACACAGATCTAGAGTAAAATGGTCATTTAAGACAATCTAACAATAGAAATAGAAATAAGTCTACTTGATCTCAAGCATAGGCCTGTGTCCTATACTTTTTGGCCAGCTAGAGTCCTTTTGAGTTCCGATTTGAAAAAAAAAAAAAAAAAAATAGACCTTAGATGAAGAATAAAAAAAATGAAAATTTTAAATCTATTTGATCAGTTTTCACTTCCTTCATCAGCGTAGTAAGTGATAGACATAATAAGAACCCCTGTATCCAATATTAAAAAAATTGTTAAAAAAAAAAAAAAAAAAAA
>KZ651257.1:290335-303449 GCA_001010745.2 Gerris buenoi | reverse complement strand
GGGGGGGGGGGGGGGGGGGGACAAGAGTCACCCCAGGCCCCTCTTTAATTCAATGTTTTAAGAAGTAAGTAAAAATTAATGATTTTTTTTTTTACCAACCTCTCACCTTAATAATTTAATGAATAAATAGAGGAATGTAAAATGTCGAAGTGTAGTGTGTAATGTAAGTAAAGGTGTCACAAATCTTCGGAAAAATAAATAGTGTGTACTTTAAGATGAGAAATCCCTAATAAAAGAGTTCTAGTGCCCCCCTCACCTACTTTATTTTTTATAACCTAATTTTGAGCGCTCAAAATCGGGTAGGGCTAGAAAAAATTCAGTCAATTTTTATTAAAAAATTAATAAAGAACAAATTTTTATGTAACCATAATTCGTCTAATGTGAATACTTTTCGAAATATTTGGTAAAAAGCAAAAAAAGAACCTAATCCTGCCTCTTTTTATTATCTGCCTAAAATTTATTTCAGTTTTTCAAATATTACAAACAAACTTTAGGGGGGGTTTTTTTGGTAGAGTTTTTGGGGGGGATAGGCCTAGGGGTTGGGGGTAAATAGAGGAATGATAAATTTCGTAGGGGGAGTCAAAAATCTATGGAAAAATAAATAGAGTGTGGCTTAAGGTCAGAAATTCCTAATAAAAGTTTACTTTGGCCCCCTTATCCAATTTTATTTTTTATTATCTAATTTTGAGAGCTGGTAACTCAAAAACGGTTGGAGCTAAAAAAAAATTTAAAGAACCTTTTTAGAATAAAATTTAATGATGTTTAATTATGTACATAGACTTTTTTCGCTAGAGTCCACAGGTTTCAAGTTATTCAAGAAAAACATGGAAATTTAGTGGTTTTTCAAGTATTTCACAATGATCCGGAAGTTTGCCGAGGTCGAAAACTTAGATGTATCATTAGCCATCCATCATGTACAACATATCAAAAAATCAGAACTACCTTATTTGATGCAAGGTAAAATGTACCATTCTACTGGACTATTATATAAATTTGGGAAAAAGGTAGAAAATCAAACATATTTCACATGTTACAGAGGGGTTTAGATTTAGACTACCAAAATTAAATTCATAAAAGATTCTAAAATGACTTTATTAACATAACTTTTTCTTGTAAAAACTGCATACTAAAGAAGTCTCACTTTAAAGGCTATTTATTTTAAAACTATGAAACATAAACAAAAATGTAATTAACTTTTTTTTCTAGTGAACTTTTCAAAAAAATAACAAAAATTTAGGTTCAAGAGGAAACCCCGTTCTTCGAAGTTGTTCAAAGTCAAACCACGTTCCCTGGCATTGACCCTTTAACGGACGAAATCAATTTTTTTCTGTTTGTTTCATTAAACTGCGCCTAAAGTACTATAACTTTTACTTCAAACATTTTTTTAAATTTTTCCTCGTTTAAAAGTTATAGCCGTTTGACCCACTTCAAATGGGACACCCTGTATATAAATTGAAAGAATAAATAAATAAACATTATATATGTTGATCTTTATTGTCTCTTTCTCTTAGTCTTCAGAAATCAATTAAATTGGACATACTTTTCCTCTACACTTTACAAGATGTAAAGAAATAGAGGTGGTTAAAGGTTATTTTTATTTTGATATATTTAGAACTCGTTGAACCAACATTATACATACTTCTAAAAATTATTATTTGTCAATGATGTTTTACTAATATAAATGTTTAAGAACAATACAATTTAATTTTGGTTATTTTCTCAAAACACTACAAACAATACAATGATTTATCTCACGATATTAAAACACTTCTTTACAACGGAAGTTATCACTCTTAAAGCGTCAAGAATTCAGTCTCCAAATAAACCTATATTTATCTGTTATTTCCATGTGTTATGAGTTGGTATTTCAACCTCTTTAGCAGTTTATGATAAGAAATTATGTAGAGTTGGTCTTTATCAGAAACATATGTTGCCAACCCTGGCATTTTTCTATCACGAAGAGATTATCATTGCAATCGACCGTCACATTAATCAGTCAATTTATTTACACAACTATTTAAAAAATATATATTTTTCTATCATTTACAGAAATAACCTAATTAATAATAATTAAATAAGAATAATAATTATATTTGAAGATTGAAAAAAAAATAAAATTCTCTCTAATATTTTTATCATAGTATGAGGAATTAATTAAAAGTTAAAATTACAATGGAACTCCTAATAAGTAAAACAAGTGAGTGTGAGGCATGTTCTGCACCAGGAATCTCCGGAAATTTGCCGTAGGAAAGATCTAAAGGTAAACATCTAGGATTTGTCGTAGGAAAGGTCTAAAGCGAGATTTGTCGTAGGAAAGTTCCAGATAGGATGGTCTAAAGCGGGCCGGATAAAGTAACACTCAGCTATCAGCTACCGAACTTCACACTTCACAATGACAGGGAAGTATAGTGTATCCGGATAAGCACTACCCTTTACGGCCAAAAAAAACCTCAATAAGAATCGTCTTTACCTTTTTGGTTGGTTGAAATGGCATTTGATTATGGATGGCTAAAATATTTTGCATTATTTAAGTTTATTTGTTAATATAATCGTATGTAATGCAGCGCAATGGACAGAATTAAAAAGTCTCGTACACCGGATTCGTAGGTTGGAGACCATTGCTCTACTCTACACTATCATTAGGTGTGTAAAGTAGTTGACCTGATAGGTCTACAATATCTCGGACGCTCTTTCTTTCAGCTTTGTCCACACCGAGACTTAATGTTGCGCGTCTTAGTTGGGGCACTAAATCGCAGCACCACCGATTCGTGTAAAATCAATTCCCGGTGTGGACTAAACTATACATTAGCATTAGCATATATTATCGTACTTTGCAATACTGCTAATTCCTCTCATCCTTTCTATTTTAATAATATGATGCTATTGAAAATACTTTATTAATTAATGTATGTACTTCATTTATTCAAGGGAGAAGAAAATCTTCTCCATCCCTTCTTTGTATACTAAGGTTCATGTTAATTCTCATATACCAAGTTATTTATGGGACTCGGAAGTAGTAAGTAAAGTACAGAGATTTATTATTTTCTATACTTTTTCAGGGATATTCCTATTCCTGTCATTTCAAAGGAAAGGATTTAAAAAGTAACAAGTCAACTGGCCATTGTTCTCTGCATGAATGATTTCCTGTGGCTCCTATATAGAGTTAGAATATAGGGTTACAATGATGCTTTGCCTGAAATTCTGTTTTGTAACATCGCCTTTACCTTTTTCTTGACCTTTCCTGTTCTTTTTGACTTATACCAGGTCCTGTGCTTTATACCAGGTCAATCTTAGGCTGCTTCTATTACGCTGGTGTTGGAGATTCCGGTTTATGGCTTGCCTCAGGCGTCTAACACTTGCGGATTATAAGGCCAGTTTTACACTAGGAGACGGTGACTATTTTTATGTGAAGACCGACATGTACAGCTTACACACATGAAGCTGGATAGGGGAGGTGCGGGAGCGATACCACCAAGTGGAGACGTCACTCCTTTATCAAGTTGAAATGGGAATTAAACGTCTCCCGATTTCGAGATCTTTTTTGCGAATTTCGACCATTATTTGTAGTAAAAAAGGCGCCGACTCCGGAGACTGATATGCGTATATCCCCAGTGGGAGAGCTAGGGTCGTCTAAGTCAAATAACGCTGCGTCTAAAGACGAAGACGTACCTATTCCAGATCAATTTTCATTTTCCTACCTTGATCCGCAAATATAGGCACCTGTTAATGTATGTAATCGAAAGGTAATTCACATTACCTTTTAGGTTTAATATTCATAAAGCAGAGCCGATTTTAAATTTCTGTTATTTCCGCACCTAGTTTCTTCACGTAAGATTCATATTTATAATTCCACGGATTTGCCTTTCATTATAGGCAAAGTGTATACCTACTCATACACTATTTAAATTTACTCGTATATACACATACAATATTTAATAAATTAGTTGTTGCGATGAAACTCGCTCTCAAATTGCAATGCATTAACATTCGCTAATAACATACATTCCACACCTCCTTTTTCGTATTTTAAAGATATGTTGATGTGTTTTACAGTTACGTCCCATTATTCATTATTGCATAATTTATTCATTGTCCCCTACTTAAAAGAAACTGGCAATGTAATAATGTGTCCATATAATTTATAATGTGTGCAGAGGGTTGAAATTAATATGGGACCAACAATTGGCTGATTGTGTCCTACCATCTAAATTTGGTAGTTTTATGTTATGGTGGTTCGAAAAAAAATATTGAATGACGGAATGACAGATACGAGACCAAATATGTTCTCTGATGTCTGAAACAGATTTCGGTTCAGGAATGAAATTGGAGACATAAAAATATTTCACTCTTAAGAACGGTCACAATGCTTCCGTTACGTTGGGTAAGCCGTTTTTTAAAATTTTATATCTAAAAAGAAGTAATAAATAAATAAATCAATTACCATTTATTCTAAAAATAATAAAAATAAAAGCTGACTTAGTGAACTGGATGTTTAGGAGGATATAGAAGATTTGAGTATTTCTAACAATAAATATAAATTAGGAATGAAATCCTAGCTGGTCTACTATTAGAAGTTCTAGGCTTTTCAGAATTGGCATTTAGCAATTCGATCACGTATCAAGGTTACTGGTCCAATCATGTAAGTCACTAGACACAGATCATTAGATTAGAGAAATAAAGCAAATTCAGGAGAAAAACATAATAACGATAATTATCTATTCTTAAGATCCAAAATACAGATTAGAAACTCTTGATTTAGAACAAAAACCGATCGCTTTATTTCATTGGAAACAGGTGCGAAAAAAAAGGTTATTTATTGAAGGTAAGTTTATCAAGATAGGTAGAGCTGACACGTTGAACAGTTTATAGACATATTTATACCTGTATTTATACAATCCGATTAAATGTAACTCCAAGACAGAGAGTAATTTAAATAATAATTAGAACCTGATCACAACATGTAGATCTGAAAGATAAATCTTGCTTTACCCAGAAAACCGTGTGACATCATGTGTTCTAATTAATAATAACATTAACTATATTATTTTACGTCATACTCTTTAACTGGAACTTTTTTGATTTTAGTAGAAGCATAAAATGCCTTACTTCATTCACTAATAATCACCTAATAACAGTCGAAGAATCAAAATATTTAGTTTAATAAAAAAACAGTATATCTATTATTTCAGCCCACTAATTAACTCGTCCCTAACACCAATTAATTCATCCCTTATTTGATAATTATATATATAAAAAAAAAAAAAACTATACTCCCCAAAAACACATGAATAATATAGTGTTATTATTCACAAACAAACTAAATTTTGATTGCATAGTTCTACGCCATAATTAACTATACCTGTAGAACAAATAACATTTTTTACAGTGATCTTGAGTTTTCGATAAAATGNCCCCCCCACCAAATTTAATTTATAAGTCGTAAAAATATTTTATATTTTACTTTAAAAAAAGCAATAACAACCTTAATGAATAGAAAATATTTTAAAGTGAAATAACTATCTTAGAGCTATTTGGTTCCATAATCAAGGTGAAAAACAATTGAAAGAAGTCTTGGATATTGAAAGAAGACTGATTTTAACTAGGCTTCACTTTTTAAAATTAAAATCCAGGAGCTTAACAACTTTCTAATGAATACTGGGGCGTCTTCTCGGAGGAGTCCTTTAATACGAGGATACTGGACAAGGAGACTGGAGGATTATAGCCACATTTTATCAACGTATTTATAAAGGTTTGTACTAAGCTTAGAAGGGTAGTAGAAATTCATTTAAAACGTATATTAAACTGACTGAAAAAACACCTCCGGAAAATAACTTCAAACAGACTTACAGTTTCATGAATAATATATCTACGAAAGGAAGCAAGTTAGACCAAAATTAGCTAGGTGAGGAACCTCGACTTTTGTTTCGGACAGTTTATAGGCTAAACAGTGAACGACTACTTCGGACATCTTAGAAGCTTTTAGGGTTAAAATCCAGTAGCGAGGTTAGAAGACAAGAAAGGGAGAAATAGAACAACATCACAATCACCTTAGGTCAACAAGGAATGCTTCTCGAACTTTCCTAAACCATGTCAGCAGATAGGAAAGAGTGGGAAAACTTTTTTGATCTTGGTTTGACTCTGAAAGGTATAAGATGTTCCGACAAAGTGAAGTGATCGTTCTTTTCATGAAAAAAAAAACACATGAAGTATCAAGTATCTACAGATTAATAAAAAAAATATCCACCCACACGTGGCGAGGATGTGATGATATCCATGCATGTGAACACTTGCTCTATAGATTTGGAGGGTCGACCCTTAAGTTCTTTCGTTGATAGTTTGGTACTCCTTACGAGCCAGTCTTTATACGAAATTCATTTTTAAAAAAATCCTTACTCCAGACCCATTTTCCAGGCCGCTGGCTCAGGTTTAGGTCACAGGACCCAAGTTACCGGCCATGGGCCCGAGATCCGTCTCGCTCATTCAGATTTCACGGGGTTGGTCATCGTAAAACATATTCTATGCTAAAACTCTAGTAAGTTTCAATCGAGATTTTGGGAAACTTACTTTATCAGTCTACTTTGGTCATCATTAGTAAACTAATGGCAATTGGTCAGGATCAGTTTCCACTAAATAATCAATTTTGCACTTTAAGTTTCATTGGCTATATCTTCTGACACTCTGCAATTCGGTGGGGGGCATTAGTTCACATTGTCATTCAATGTTAAAAACAATTTTTCAACTCAAAAAATTCTATCCTAGTATAATTTTTGGCAAATTATATTTGGCTCCACACTTCCATGTAGCAGTGTTTTAAGTTTAATTTCAAGTATTTCTTAGGTATATCCACTATACAATGCCCTGCAGAAATTGCAAATAAACACCTAGGAGTGTTTATCGTGCGTGATCAAACGATATGTCATTAATTTAATATTAAATTGTTTACAAGTGTGAAAACAACAACATTTTCCAATACATTTAATTAATTACTTGTCTATCGAGTAAAATAATTTCATTATTACTTGTTCACAACCTTGAAATCATTTGTATAAAAGTGTAAGAATTGCATTTATCCGATCACGTATTATCTGAAATTAAATCGCTCATCTAATGGCTCTATTTTCTGCAGTACGTATACAATTATAAATTATTATAGGCATAAAATAAAACTTCATTTGAAAAAAATATATAATAGTTGTTCATAAAAAAAAAAAAAAAATCTGCTGTATACTCAATAATCGACTGTAACAAGTAATCGAGACTAACATACATGCACTATTTAGTTTTAGTAAGTAATTAATCAATTTATTAAACGATTTATTAATTATAATTATTGATTCAAAAAACAGCCGCTGGCTACATATGTATGTATGGTAGGTTACATATGTATTACCTCCTACATAACAATTTCGAGCTCACTTTAATGTAATATACATAATTCAATCGGTTAGACAAAAAATGCCTGTAATGCCAATGCCTAACATCTGGCTGGCATTATGATTGTAGAAGAATGTATGCAGATGCAGAGTATGGTTTCTCACAAAAAAAGTATTAAACAAAAAGTATTAAACAAAAAGTAGCATGCAGCAAGAAATCACGATAAAATTTAAACCTCTATCTCAATTCTCTGGATATGGTATTTTAAAAGCATTAGATAAATGCATAGACGCGCCAATAATTATATTAGTAGAAATTAAAAATTCTGTGTGGGTATAATCACTTAAGTTTAAGTTGTCTTATTTGGTGAAGTGTAGAACCTAACTCTAACTCAGTTCATTTCTTCTTAAGAAGTTTTCCTTCGAGAAAAGTGCTGCTTTCTTAGGTGTTATAGAAACCAGTTTTTCTAACTTTACATTAAACTTTCTTATTTCCTCTCCTTGTGGATCCTCCTCAGAGATGAACAAATAACCGCAGAAAGTTGAAATTTATATGGGACCAACAATGGGCTAATTATTACCTACTTACTAAATTTCATTAAAATCAGACAAGTAATTTTTAAGATATGGTGGTTCGCAAAATTGAGCGACAGACACGGGACCAAAAATGTTCCCTGATGTCTGAAACGGATTTCTGTCTTGGAATTTTTGAAATCGGAGGTATAAAATAATTTCGTTCTTCAGAACGATCACATAGCTTCCGTTACCTTCGGTAAGCTCGGAAGCAAAATCAAATACGGTCAGCACGAGTAAATAGTGGAGACTCCTGGATTAGACATTCACTAATTTCTGGAGATCCTCCAACGAATTCAATTACACTACAGAAATCTCAATATCAACTAAGTATTTTGGGAAGAAAAGGATAACAAAGGAGTTACTCTTTCAAATCAAGTAAAGTAAACCTCAATTAATTAAATCAACTTTAACGATGAAACCGACTGAGACTGATTTGCGTACTGGAAACTCACCTGGAGCCAGGGTCTAACACATAGGTATGTTTTGCTTTACAATGGTTCGAATTTTGTTGGTTCCAATACACTTCTCACTGATGATGATGATCCCAACCAGTAGATGTTTTGAGTAGTCAATTTCCCGTCCTTCAAAAAAATCTAATTTTTATGTAGTTCGTTGATCAAGACATTAAAGAAGAATAATTGACTAAAAGCCCAAGAAAAGGTCTAGATCTTATTGGCAGTCTGGTGGATCTAAATTCATAAAATGTACACCGATTAAAAAAATTATTTTGCGCAAAGTTGTTTATTTATTTGCTCATGATTTTAATTATTTTAAGTGGTCAATTTTCAGTTTAATCTGTATTTCTATTTTATTTTATTTATTTATATCATTCTTTAAAACATATTGGGTAATAAGAAATTAAGGAATTATAGTATAAACTATTAAAGAAATCAAAATTTAGGTTACTCAAATCCAAACCAAAATAAACTTTGATGACTCTGAATTGATCTAACCAATTATAATACAGACAAATTATATACATATGTATAAATAAATATATTACATATTATAACCTTTAATTTAAGATCAGATATGTGAGGATATATCCTTTAAAGGGGTTTAAATGGCTATAATTTATAATTTAATCGTTAAGTTTTCCAACTGTAATTTATTTAAAATATCATTAATTGAGCAATAGTTAACTAAAGGAAAGTGCAGGTTTTATGCCATAAAAATGAAGCAAGATATAATTACATTAAATAATTGTTTCATGGTGATACATGTCACAATATACAGGGTATAAATGTCAAGAGAAATCGATACTTTAATTAAATGTTTAATAAGATCAATATCTGAGAAAAAAATATTATGCATTATTTACCAGTTTTTTTTAAATATATTTTTAAAAAAAAAAAAAATCCTTTTTTTCCTATACATCGATAAAGATCTTTTTTTGAGTTAATTCCACTACTTATTCAACATTATGACAAGTTTTTCAAATTTGATTCTACCCCAATATGAGGAGGTGAGTGACATTATAGTCATATATAGTTGTTGTAAGTTATGTGAGCAAAACAAAGATAATATATTTAGGAATCAGATAGGAAGGTCTGAAGGTCAGAAAATAAACTTAATTAATTAATAATCAATTTTAAATTATACCATTTTTTTAATATTCTGTATCAGTTGAGGATCCTTTTATAAACAAAAAAGAACGTATTCAAATTTTTATATTGAGTGGCAACGTTTCGGCATTACCTGCCATTTTCAAGCCTTAAATTGGCTATTGTAAGGATCGTTAACACGTTAATAACATTTTAGATAAAGTGGTTACATTATCACATCAAATCAATACGTTATCAGAGTTCTCCTCTCTATTATAACCATCTCAAACCAGACACAACCGAAAAAACATTTAACAAATAAAAATTAACAATCAAAACAGACGATGACTAGTAAAAACGGGTTGATATTAACAAAAAACGGACATTGGACAATATGTTTATTAATTAATATATATGAAATTAATTAATCAATAAGTTAATTAGTTAATAAATAAGTTTATTAATTAACATAGAAAACCTGCAAATAAGATTTGTTAGAGTTCTCGTAAGTACTACAATGTCGCAGTACTCCAAATAAATGTCTAAACACTCTCTAATGAACTATTTTTAATTAAACATAGATATCTAGTGAGGTTGTATTTTATAAAGGTATTGCTTTTTCGTTTTACTTTTTAACAAAATGCTCATGATAAGGTCAGAATGTAAGCAGTTTAACAAGTAGTTAATCTTGTAAGCTATCCAAACCTTGCCTAGATGAGGGTCTGACAGCGCCCATGAAATTATCTCCCCTTCTAGGGCAATTGAATTTTTACAAAATCATTTATCTCCGTATCCGTTATGTTCGTTCAAATGAAGCCTAAAGGTAAATATTTGAGTATTTCAACTCTCATCGTTCAATGTACAATACCTTCTATTGTTCCAGTACAGTTTCTTCTTACGAATATTACAATACTTCATTTTTTCCGCAGACTGACATTAACCTTGTTATTGTTTTAAGAGATTCCGCATTTAAACCCACGTCATACGATCCAAACTGATTAGTTTGAAAGCTTTTTTCGCATTTGCCATTGTTATACTTCGAGATTGGATTTCATTTCGAGAGTTCGTAAAGTTCTGCAGAGCTTGAAGAAAAGTGAACGTGACCGTTTTAAGCTTTACCCTAGGTGAAAGGTTTGGTATTAGATGCACATCCAAAAATAAAAAACGCCATAGGCCACTTTATAAAAACCTCTATTCTAATTTCTTTTTCACTTCAACCGTTTCTGAGTTATAGTGCATGTTAGGAATAAAAAAAAGGAAATAAAAAAATATATATATGCGTTTACTTTCACTTTTATACCAGATAATGGGGTTAACACTTAGATAAATATATAATGGTCAGTTGAAACTGCTAGGTTTATATTCGCTTCTTTCTCTTGGTATCTACTATCGAAAAGTCTGATCAAGATTCAAATGTGGAGAAGTCAAATGTAAATCTGGTTCGTTTAAGTGTAATTTTTTTTTTCTCTTCTCTCTCTCTTCGAATGGAAGAAAGGGCGAAATGTTTAGAAATAAATAGTTTGTGGTGGCCATCATCATTAAATTAGTTTAGATTTGAATCTTGGAGAATCGTAGAAATGTCTTGATCTAGAGATATATAATATCATATTCATGAAGAAGAAAGTCCCTTGCTTGTTCTGTTGGGTCATTCAGATCGAATCGTGATCGGTAGTTTTCGATTTCAGATGTTACATCAGTTTCATAGACATTTTCTACGCTCTAAAATTTCCGATTGCATATTTTATGAAGTCAAAATGTAAAAGGGGTTATTTTCGTTTGAAAAGAAACGATCAAAGTAAGTGTAACTAATCTTTGAAGTTTCTTCTTTTAAAGTAATGTTAGTGTTGAAAAGTTTGAAAGGTAATTACATGAATAACAAAAATAAAAATATAGGTTCAGAAAAAGAAAATCCAATTTTAATGTGATTAAAAGTTGGATTGTTTTGCACCCATGAGTTAATTATTTATTATTGGAATAGATTGGATTTGTGACACTTTTATATCCCTTTTATACCCCCCAGATACGACTATGCTTGCTCTTTGAGTACCAATGTCCGACCGAAGTATGTGTTTCTTTTTAATAGAATGTTGTGAACGGATAATTGCCACATTTATTGATAATAACTAATTTAAAGTGATAAAAACTGGTTAACTAGTTTAACTCTTAAGAGTCAATTTTACTCTTCGAGATTCAAAAAGTGTAATTTAGTCATTCAAAGTATATTTTTCTTACTCTTTTCAACTATCCCTTAAGCCTAGTCTACATTGGTCGAGAAAACGGTCGAGTGGACTAGCATGCTTTTTAGCACAGGGACGGACGAATAGAATAGATTGCTATTTTTTGGTAGAGTGGACTCTAAAGTCGTTCACACGTGCTTGAGATAGTAGCCTTAGTAAAGTGAGGTGTTTTCGTTTTCAGGCTTTAAGCCTGGTTTACATTGGTCGAGTAAACGGGCGAGTAGCTAGGTCGAGTAGCACTCGGCCGAGCTACTTGCCTAATGTGAACGATACGGCGAGTAAACGGTCGAGGAGAGTGGATGAAAGTTGGTCGAGTAAATGGGCGAGTGCGGTGGTAGAGTAGCTCGACCTCGGACGGGCGAGTAGACCCCCACCCTACGTCCGTCCTAACATTGAACACCTTCATTTGCGGGATTATTCGGAACTAAAAACGAAAACACCTCACTTTACTAAGGCTACTATCTCAAGCACGTGTGAACGACTTTAGAGTCCACTCTACCAAAAAATAGCACTCTATTCTACTCGCCCGTCCCGGTGCTAAAAAGCATGCTAGCCACTCGACCGTTTTCTCGACCAATGTAGACTAGGCTTTAAAATGATAAAGTTCCAGCAATATAAAATTTCCAATAAACAGGTCTAGTATGTGCTAGTCAGCACACAGCGAGGGTCCGTCTGAAACACTGTATTGTTTAAGTAGTACCTCTTGATGGTGATTTTTAAAATGCTAAAAAGCCTACTATGAACTATCCTATGGGTCTGATATTCTCAAAACAAAACCGGACTATAAACATATAAATACACCCAATAGAGCATAATTATAAAAAAACCAATATTTTCAATAAAATCAAAAATAACTTTTCTTTCGAAATTTCCAAAAAGTGGTATTTTTACTTATGGTTGAACTATGTTCAGGATTTTCGCTCTTTACATAAGCGATATAGGGACACTTTTCGCACCAACTTCACACTGTTCAACCAAAAATTATATATTTTAATCTTTTTGTCAGCTCGACGTACCCTTTCATATGATACCACGGTATAAAAAAAAAACACAATTATTAGGGTTTCGAGGTCGTCCTAGAAACCCTTTTGCTTTTGGTAGTGCGTCCGTCCGTCCGTCGCATCTCATATTATATCTCTCAACCGCTATAGACTTGAAATTTGGTATATAAGTTAAACTTTTTTGCCCAAAAACAGAAAACCTATTGCGAACTTTAACACTCCAAATTTCTGCGATCTGCGTTCAATTGCGATCACCGCGCAATATTTTACATTTTTGTCACATTTTTTGTTTTACATTTGGGTATCATTTCAAAGGTATAGAAATGTAGATTACAAATACGTATTGCATTTTCAAAATGGCGGCCATTTTACCCCCCAAAAAA
>KZ651257.1:215032-226948 GCA_001010745.2 Gerris buenoi | reverse complement strand
GTAATTGGTCGAGTGTAACTCACACATGGTCCTATAATAATTACTACCGTCTGCCCTTAAAACGTTTGCTAAATTGATACATTCAATCTTGTTAAATATCAAAACAATTTTGTTAGATTTAAAAAAAGAGGAGTAAATTGAATAAATTGGTCGGGTAATGTATTTGCAAAAGCATTACGTCATTAATGAAGCTATGTGCCGTTCCACACTAGTAGGTAAACTATTTTTACAGAGTATATCAATCTGTTGTTTGTAAGATTGAGAAGTATAAATAAAATCAATGTAATTGTCAAATTAAGATTTAAATCAATCAAATATTTAGCGAATTAAAGTTTAAGGGGCGCAAAAATCTTATCTCTCAGTAACAATAAAAATACAAACATTTATAGACATCAGTTCTAAGATTGATTGAAGCATGCTTTTAAGTTAATTATTCCAATTATCTTAATTGTTACAAATCAATAAAGACCAGTGATGGCTGTTTACATGATAATATCATTAGTAAATGTGATCAGGTAGTGAAATGGTATCGGTGTGCATTAATCATTTGCTACAATTTGACTTAGACTCAATAGTATTCAGTCGTTCAAATTTAATCAATAGAAGGAGGTTTTGCAATACCCTCTTTGAATTAATCAACTTAGATAACGCGATTGAGTTTGGAACCTCAATTAGTGTCTTCAAACCATGTGACTCTATGACTGATGTGCCAACACCACGTGGTCTGGAACATAGACCTTATTAGATGGAACTTGATTTGAGATTTATCGCGTTAGATTTTGTAAATTTTGAAAGTAAAATTGAATTATTTCTAGATATAAGTTTCGTTCAAATTAATTGTATTATTTTTAATTATCTTGTTTATTTTGTTCAGGAATGTTAAAAATAGATTTGGTTTCTTGCATTAAACTGGTACTTTTAAAGGAGATCAAAGAGCATCCACATTATTAACGGTTTAAGCGAGTGTGTAACTATCTATTTTTCTGTTGGGCGGGAGGAGGGAGGAACTGTAATGGTATTCTACTTAGTCATTAGACATGGGTAGAATGTGAACAGGAAGAGAAAAATCTCATATTTGTTGGGGTGACAAGGGACGGACTATAGATAGTCGGCATGGTTTGTTGGCCCCCCTGGGTCTCGACTGCACGGGTTTTCTAAACATAGACGATACCAGCTCCGCGGTGTCACTCAACCTTTCCACGTCTCCTTACCTCAGACTACGAGGTAAAAGTCTACTGCTTCCACACAAACTACCCTAGACCTTAGACCTGGAACTGACATGAGGCGAAGAGTAACATAACACTACGTCAGGACTTGTGGCATCCATGTCTGATCCATCCGGCTTTTTTCCTCCCTTCGGTATCACCCACGACCCACAATCTTTGGGTTAACCACCTTGAAATCCCCTTTAAAAAAAAATCCTTTCCCTCAAGTAAATACCAAACAGATTTTTATTCTGCTATTTTCCTAAATGACATGACATCTGCTCCTGGTAGCAGAGTACCAATCAATGCAAAATAAGTGGTGCCTGTCTGTTGCCTGCTTTCTCGGCTACACATTTTGTCCGGTCACTTTGAAATTTGACATGTGCATATATATGTGTATAGTACCTACCCACACATTTTAAAAATGTAGCGACTTAAATTATTTTTTTAAAAAATAAGGATGCTTTTTTTGAGACCGTGTGGGGTATCATTTATGAAACGATACGTCCGCCGAGCTGATTACAAAAATATATAATTTTTTGATCATAAGCTTTAATAGGGCGGACGTAGGTGAGTTTAAAGTTGGTGTGAAAAGTGGCCCCCTCCAGCTCGCTTATTTAAATTGCAAAAAATCTGAAAAAATTCTTGAACATTCTACGACCAAAAGTAAAGATACCACTTTTTGGAAATTTCGGAATTGTTTTTGTTATTATTGATAAAATACGTTTTTTTTATAATTATGCTCTTGTTGATTTATAGTCCGGTTCACTGGCAAAATATACTTTATCAGAAGTTTTTTATGTGTTTTGAGAATATCAGACTCATCCCATAGGATAGTTTAAAGTAGGCTTTTTAGTATTTTAAAACGCACCATCAATTGTTACTAGGTCGGAAAGAAGCCGAGTTCGATTCCCCACTGAGGAGAAGATATTTTTATGATAAATTTTGATGAAATGTTCAATAATAATTAAATGTACATACGAAAACTAAGTAACGGGAAACACTGGGCTGAGTAATTATGAACTCTTATATGAGAAAGTGTGTCTGAGTTGTCTCGGAACGATTTTTTTTTCTTTTGGCTAGTGTTAACACTGTTAGACGTGAGGCTCTCAAATTTTGCAAACAGAGATTATAAATAGACTATAAAAATAGAGAGCTATCTTTTCGTTCTTACTCTGCTCAAATTTGAATATGAGGTTAGCATAAGATTACATTTTTTAAATTCATAGCATTCACACATTTTTTTAATATCAAAGTATGAACTCAAAATTTAATTTTCTATTTACTATTGCTTCCGAGCTTACCGAGGATCTAGGATAACGAATATTTGTAGCTTAAACTGTTCGGGAGATTTGAACCAAAGAGTGATGGACGGACAGACACATCACCCTCGGCATAAGGGATTGAAGAAGGATCTACGAAACCCTAAAAAAAAAAATCATCGTTCATCCATTAAATAAATTTTGGCTGACAAAAACAAAACGCCGTTCTTTAGAACGATCGTAAGGTCTCCATTACCTTTGGTGAGCTCGCACATAGAAAATATAATATTCAAATAAAACCTGTTTCGGCCACGTTATTTGGTTTTCGTAGTTAACATGTTTCACTAATAAATTTATAACTTTACCTCTTTTAAATTTTATTCACTATGACTTAGTTTAATAAAATCTAAATTGAAAGAACTTTTCAAGCATTTATTACCAACTCCGATTGAAATTAAGTGCGATAATAAAACAGTTCGTAATAAATTAACTATAGTAATAAACAAACATAGTTTTAAAATATAATATTTATTNAAGTAACGGGAAACACTGGGCTGAGTAATTATGAACTCTTATATGAGAAAGTGTGTCTGAGTTGTCTCGGAACGATTTTTTTTTCTTTTGGCTAGTGTTAACACTGTTAGACGTGAGGCTCTCAAATTTTGCAAACAGAGATTATAAATAGACTATAAAAATAGAGAGCTATCTTTTCGTTCTTACTCTGCTCAAATTTGAATATGAGGTTAGTATAAGATTACATTTTTTAAATTCATAGCATTCACACATTTTTTTAATATCAAAGTATGAACTCAAAATTTAATTTTCTATTTACTATTGCTTCCGAGCTTACCGAGGATCTAGGATAACGAATATACATTGTGTCCGTTCTATAAAGAATGAAAATTTTCATTCTTCAGAATTTTTTTATGCCTCCAATTTAAAAAAAAAAATGGGTAATTGGTCGAGTGTAACTCACACATGGTCCTATAATAATTACTACCGTCTGCCCTTAAAACGTTTGCTAAATTGATACATTCAATCTTGTTAAATATCAAAACAATTTTGTTAGATTTAAAAAAAGAGGAGTAAATTGAATAAATTGGTCGGGTAATGTATTTGCAAAAGCATTACGTCATTAATGAAGCTATGTGCCGTTCCACACTAGTAGGTAAACTATTTTTACAGAGTATATCAATCTGTTGTTTGTAAGATTGAGAAGTATAAATAAAATCAATGTAATTGTCAAATTAAGATTTAAATCAATCAAATATTTAGCGAATTAAAGTTTAAGGGGCGCAAAAATCTTATCTCTCAGTAACAATAAAAATACAAACATTTATAGACATCAGTTCTAAGATTGATTGAAGCATGCTTTTAAGTTAATTATTCCAATTATCTTAATTGTTACAAATCAATAAAGACCAGTGATGGCTGTTTACATGATAATATCATTAGTAAATGTGATCAGGTAGTGAAATGGTATCGGTGTGCATTAATCATTTGCTACAATTTGACTTAGACTCAATAGTATTCAGTCGTTCAAATTTAATCAATAGAAGGAGGTTTTGCAATACCCTCTTTGAATTAATCAACTTAGATAACGCGATTGAGTTTGGAACCTCAATTAGTGTCTTCAAACCATGTGACTCTATGACTGATGTGCCAACACCACGTGGTCTGGAACATAGACCTTATTAGATGGAACTTGATTTGAGATTTATCGCGTTAGATTTTGTAAATTTTGAAAGTAAAATTGAATTATTTCTAGATATAAGTTTCGTTCAAATTAATTGTATTATTTTTAATTATCTTGTTTATTTTGTTCAGGAATGTTAAAAATAGATTTGGTTTCTTGCATTAAACTGGTACTTTTAAAGGAGATCAAAGAGCATCCACATTATTAACGGTTTAAACGAGTGTGTAACTATCTATTTTTCTGTTGGGCGGGAGGAGGGAGGAACTGTAATGGTATTCTACTTAGTCATTAGACATGGGTAGAATGTGAACAGGAAGAGAAAAATCTCATATTTGTTGGGGTGACAAGGGACGGACTATAGATAGTCGGCATGGTTTGTTGGCCCCCCTGGGTCTCGACTGCACGGGTTTTCTAAACATAGACGATACCAGCTCCGCGGTGTCACTCAACCTTTCCACGTCTCCTTACCTCAGACTACGAGGTAAAAGTCTACTGCTTCCACACAAACTACCCTAGACCTTAGACCAGGAACTGACATGAGGCGAAGAGTAACATAACACTACGTCAGGACTTGTGGCATCCATGTCTGATCCATCCGGCTTTTTTCCTCCCTTCGGTATCACCCACGACCCACAATCTTTGGGTTAACCACCTTGAAATCCCCTTAAAAAAAAAATCCTTTCCCTCAAGTAAATACCAAACAGATTTTTATTCTGCTATTTTCCTAAATGACATGACATCTGCTCCTGGTAGCAGAGTACCAATCAATGCAAAATAAGTGGTGCCTGTCTGTTGCCTGCTTTCTCGGCTACACATTTTGTCCGGTCACTTTGAAATTTGACATGTGCATATATATGTGTATAGTACCTACCCACACATTTTAAAAATGTAGCGACTTAAATTATTTTTTTAAAAAATAAGGATGCTTTTTTTGAGACCGTGTGGGGTATCATTTATGAAACGATACGTCCGCCGAGCTGATTACAAAAATATATAATTTTTTGATCATAAGCTTTAATAGGGCGGACGTAGGTGAGTTTAAAGTTGGTGTGAAAAGTGGCCCCCTCCAGCTCGCTTATTTAAATTGCAAAAAATCTGAAAAAATTCTTGAACATTCTACGACCAAAAGTAAAGATACCACTTTTTGGAAATTTCGGAATTGTTTTTGTTATTATTGATAAAATACGTTTTTTTTTTATAATTATGCTCTTGTTGATTTATAGTCCGGTTCACTGGCAAAATATACTTTATCAGAAGTTTTTTATGTGTTTTGAGAATATCAGACTCATCCCATAGGATAGTTTAAAGTAGGCTTTTTAGTATTTTAAAACGCACCATCAATTGTTACTACTTAAACAATACTATGTTTCCTATGCCTACGGATCCTCGCTGTATGCTGACTAGCACAAATTTGACCTGTTTATTGAAATTATAACGCTTATTACTGCGAGGAATTTAGTAAAAGTATCGAATTTTGTTATTTCTACCCAGAAGCGCTTAAGGTGTATCAGGGTCCAAGATTATGTCGCCTATGGTTCCTCAATTTGTTATGCCAGATTTTGTCCTTAGCAGCACTCGAGCTATGATTTTATAAAGTTTTATACCAATTATTCTTAATCGGGGTTAATAAAAAAAACCATAATTGATGGACATGTGGATCGAACAACGAAAACTAAATCTATTAATATTATTCATATCTTTTTAAAAGCACACTAAGCTGTGATCCCCCCTTAAGAGATGTACCTATTTAAACGATGACAAGATGAAAAATATTTCTTAAACATCTGTCGAGAGGGCTTTTAGACTAGGGAGAGAAAATTAATAAACAAAAAAACCTAGTAAGACCAAGAAAATATAAAAAGGCTTCAAACCTCATTTTTTACAGACGCAAGGACCCAAGGTAAGCTTTAAAATAAGTCGTTTCTCCTATTTTACGATTGCGTGTAATAGTTCTCCACAGAATGGTCAAGAACAACGACAATTATACAGAGCGACGTTCATTATTAGAAGATTTAAAAGATATGGAAGATTTATCCTAAACCTATTCGTACCAAACTCAAAAAGGAACCCGATAAACCATCTCAGTAATGCTACCGCCTGTTCCTCGTAATGTACTAACTTCAACTTCCCCTCCTTACAGATTGTGGATATAGAATCATACAAAACTCTTCATACGAATATATTATCTGAATGCACGCCGTCCACCTGTATGTCTGACTTCTATTTCTATATTTAAACTCTAACCAGAGGGTCCAAGAGCTATCCTTGCAGCTGTTCCTCTTTAAATCGACGACCAGATTTGGAGCGCCACCCGTAGTCTTAACACATACCTCATGCCGGCTATCGTATTAATAGAAACTCCAAATTAATTAGGATGACGATAAGACAAATGATTAAGGTGGTGATAAATCACAAGTTATCGAGGCTCTTGACAGTAGCCGTAAGATAGCTATAGGGGAGAGGGGATGGACTGCATCGTGGATTGGCTGGTACATATGCATAACAGGAAAAGAACACACAATGCACCTTCGATTTTTTTTAACATCACCATCAATCACTGAGTTGAAGACAGCATTTTTTGACGGAAAACATCTAAAATAGCCACATCGTTGACCAAAAGAGGTATGCTACAGTCACCTATTGTGACCATGTGTTCTTCCACCAGACAGCCCAGGGGGTCTTGGACCCCCATGGAGTCGTCAAAAGAAAGAGGGAAAGTTCTCCCTTGGCTACGAACTTCAAATTTCGAATATATTTATATAATATATAACACTCGAAGACTTCACCATTATAAATTTTAAAGCTATATTCAGTCCTAAGTTTCTCTTTTCTAAAAATGCTGTTGGCTTCAATTTTAAATACTATGTTCACCCCAACGCATCTTAATTTATTTAGTTTCCTTAGAAATACGACAGTTAAGATCTAAATTTGGTGTAACTCTCAGATTTATAGTTTGGAGTTGGAAGGTAAGAGTAAGTTCACTTTCCCCCTACTGTCAACCCCCTAGTTGTTGTAAAACTTTTCTTCAGCTCCCTGATCTTACTCTTACTTCTTGCTCCCTGGGTTACTGAGACTCAACAAAAAATCCCCTTTTAGTCATTCTCTCTCTTAAACTTGTTGATAAACAAACTGCCTAACACCAAACACTGTCTATAGCTTCAAACCCCCTAGAGACAATTTGATTTATTGTTTTTAATTTAACTCATTTGCGACACTTTCAAGACTAAATGAGTTTCTTAAAGATTTTTTTTTTAAGCCAAAACCTCATAATGATCTTAGACTTTAATTAAAAGAACATAGAGGCTCTAGCCACTAGCCACCTCTAAGGACCATGAGGCAACCTCCCTCAGTTTGACATCAATAAGCGAAATGAACCGCTTGCATTATATCAGAAATCACAGAATCTGTTTAATTTCACAAATTCAGACAATAAACCAATTAATTTTGGTCTTAGAATAGAATAGAAAGTTTATTTGCTCATAATCATAAGTAAAAGACTCTTAGCAAAGGAGACCGATCATCAAATCTATATAATTTAATTAATTACTACATGAGAAAAATAAAAAAAAGCAAATATAATAAATAGAATAACCTATAATGAAATAAACTATTTCTAATTATAATAAAAGATAATATAAGAATAATTAGCTTAATAAAATAATAAAAGCGAAAATAGTTTTAGTAGAAATAAAATATCTTAAAGGTAAATTAGAAGTAGGCTACTTTATAAAACTCAATTTATGGCTATAACTCCATAACGGGTCGGAAAAAATAAAACTTTTTGGCTTCTTTTTACTATTTTACTTCTCATATAAAAGAAAGTATTGTAATGGCGCGAAAATCCAATTTTAAGATTTTGATTGATTTAGACGTTTTGAGAACCCTTGAGTCCAAATTTTTTTTTTTGTTTTTTTTTTACATATGTCGGTCTGACGTCCGTACAGACGCGTGCTTTAAGCTCCACGCGCAACTAATAAATGGAAAACATTGGCCTAAGTAATTGTGAACTCGTGTATGAGCAAGTATGTCTGAGTTTTTTTTAAGTGTGTGCAAGTTTGTCGGACCGATTTTTAAGTGTAGAATCACCTCCTAAACTATTGACATCATGCTGCAGAACATACCGTAAATAATTGTAATGGGATACAAGATACAATAATACAATCGGTTTAATCGATTAAGGTTGCAGAAACAATTATATTTGGAATTATTTGTTATTTATTAAATATATATTTAACAATCAACTAGTCTATGATTTATATTATAAAAGTATTTTTATGTAGACACCATTAAGCTTCATTAACTTTTATTGACCTTGAACCTTTATATTTAATTTATATGTTTTTTTAATTTATCTATTCCTAGAAACATCTTGTGTTCATTTTAGATTTGGAATCAAAATCAAGATAGTTCGCTGGATAGAACCAATGCCAAAGGCCAGAAACCGAAGAAGTAAAACCAAAATAAAGATTATGGGACTGGGGCCAAAATAGCAAGACGATGACACTTGGTACATCAAGATGAACTAAGACAGGGGTCTGCCTTGGAATCATGTGGCCATCTTACAATACAACTCTCTACAAGCCACCAACTACCGGTTCTAATCACTTCTTTTAAACCATCAGGTGTATTATTAGATTTACAACAGACCAAATATTGGAATTTTTCGGCTAGAAATACCCCGACTTACGTTATCCAGACTTCAGTAAATTCGGAGTTAGGGAACACTGCTGCTTAAAATGATCAAGGGGTCACTTTGAACTTTGAAACCTCCCTGTTTATGTGATTATAAATCAAAATTTGATGTGAAGATGCGTGCTCAGTGTGCAGCCTGTATATGTGAATCTGTAACTATGTTTGTTGTTAAATAAAAAACTGTCGATATTTTAGTGAGTCATAACCACTTAAAATTGATTTTGATGTATCCGTCAGGTTATTGTGTTTGTGTTATATACATCGTTATGTTTTCCTCAAATCGAAGTCTATAGGTCAAAACAGATTGCCACCATTTTATTCCTTTAATTTTCGTTTTCGTACTGAAGTAACTTTTATTGGACTTTTTTTCATTTGGGTAAAAGGAGTTTTTCACGTATTATATTTCTGAGGACTATTTTATTGTTTTTATTCTCTTTGTATTATTCTAACACATATTATACATTATTCTCGTTATTCTTATACAGAGTAATGCCATTATTGTTTTCATTTTCAGATTGATATAAACCTTCATCTAAATTACCTACTATTTGAGTTTATAACGGCCATTCTTATTATTTGTTTTTAATATTGAATCTCTTATATCAGCTATTAAAATTACTAACAATTATTCATAGTGAAGGTAGATAAGTAAAGAAAATAAACACTTTTACTTGATCAATAACTTTGATATATTTTCAAACCATAAATACATACTTAACAACATACATATACCAGTTTCGACTGTTGTTTCAGTCATCGTCAGTGTAATGAAGGTTTATGACTGAATAAGTCGAAATTGGTCTGTATGTTAAATATGTATTTATGGTTTGACAATATATCAATGTTATTGATCAAGTAAAAGTGTTTATTTTCTTTACTTATCTACCCTTCACTATGAGTAAATACCATAAAATCTCTATCAATACTACTAACTTCATTAACAATTATTGTTTTTTATTAAAATAATAAATAAAAACTATGCAATGGATTAAAATGTTTATTTTCTCCCTCTCTGGAGATAAAATATTGTACTCGAACATACCTCGGGAGTAAAGTGCTGATTCCCCTCGCGGGAGCTAATTAGAGTTATTAAAAATCTAATTCCCGAGGCGAATCCGAGGGATTCTGGGACCATGGTTCCTTCGGCTTCGCCTCAAGAGCCAACTTATTCGCTCAGGGAATATATTATATATTACTTTACTCCCTAGGTGCTAGGTGCAAAAATAAATATTAATATTATCGTTTTATTCGATCTTTTTTCCTACATTTATTACTATTCGGATTTGAGTCTTCACAACATTTAATAAATACATATAATAAAAATATATACTTTTAGACAATGAGACTATTAGTGTGATGGTTTAATGCATTTTGTAAAGATTTGATACACAATTTTCGATTGACACCAACAATGTTTTAATGGATGGGATTTATTACGGATGAGAAAAGACGATTCGCAAATATTGATCTTATCTAGACCAAACTAATTTGATAGCTGATGGATGTAAACGAGTTTAGAACAAACAAAAGACAATAATACCCAGGGAGTATCCGAAGAAAAAATCCATAAATTCCATTAAGATTCATCAGGAAGCTTTAAAAAAAAATCAGTCCAATAAATCGAACAAAACGTTACCGATAGTATTTGATACTGCATTTAAATCCCATAGCACATTGCATATCTCATTAAAATGTTTTATTTTTAAACATAATTAAAAACTGTTCAACAGGTGGTTGTTTACTTTTTGTTTTCGATTTTCAACAAAATGAGATTTTAGTCCAGGAGATAGCGTGCAAAAAAGTGTCTGACTAACATCGCAAGCTAGAAATTTGTGCACAAGTTCGTCTTTTAACGCCTTTTAAGAATATGTGGTCGGCTATGTTCGTCTGCGGGGCATAGCTTGGCAATAGGCATTTCAAAAAAACAAAATGGTGGAGAGCGGCCATGTCCCGGCCATGTCCGGACAGTAATGATTTTCATGATCCTGAGTACAGAATTAGTTTGTAGACCAATAATCAAGTCGATGTTATTTTCACACTTGATAGGTTAGTTATTCAAATATTACTAAAAAATCAACGTGGTCGCCTGTCAAAGGGTGAACTAACATCAACTTGATTTTCGGTCTACTAACTAATTCTGTACTCAGGATCATGAAAATCACATTGTCCACCATAATTGGTGGGACATGGCCGCTTTCCACCGGTTTGTTTCTTTCAAACGCCTATTGCCAAGCTATGTCCTGCAGATGAACTGTGCCGACCACATATTCTTAAAAGGCACCATAACATTTACTTATATACAAAATTCTAGCTTGATGTTAGTCAGACACTTTTTTGCACGCTATCTCCTGNAAACAAACGTGTTGCTCCTATTAATGATCACATGCCCCCCCCCAAAAATTTCAACGGCGCACTGTGCGCCGTTATACCCCCCTAGTGGGCACCCCTGCTTTAAGACAAACTGACATTTTGCTTCCGAGCTTACCGAAGGTAACGGAAGCTATGTGATCGTTCTGAAGAACGAAAATATTTTAACCTCCGATTTCAAAAATTCCAAGACAGAAATCCGTTTCAGTCATCAGGGAACATTTTTGGTCCCGTGTCTGTCTGTCGGTCTGTCTGTCGGTCTGTCGCTCAATTTTGCGAACCACCATATCATAAAAACTACTTGCCTGATTTTAATGAAATTTAGTAAGTAGGTCATAATTAGCCCATTGTTGGTCCCATATAAGTTTCAACTTTCTGCGCTTATTAGTTTATCTTCCACAAGCTCACAAACATACATTTATTTACAGCTATATCTTTAAAAGTAATCATCTGATTTTGATGAAATTTTCATGGTTTGTCGAGAGTACCTTGCAGATAGCACCTGCCAAATTTCAACAGTCTGCGCACATCAAAACGTACTAAATTAATATGTCTTATACTACAAAGCCGCATGGCTCACTGACTCACTGACTGACATTAATGTTTACCCACTTCCAGAAGAGCTAGAGACTTGCGGTTTGCGCCATTCGACGCGCAACGTCCACATTGTGAACCAAAATAATTATAAAAAGTT
>KZ651257.1:197541-209259 GCA_001010745.2 Gerris buenoi | reverse complement strand
GGAACGAGATGGGGTTCGATTCCTCGGCGTGACACTCTGATTTATATGGCTCACTATTGAACACATCATACTCGCTTCGGCGGTACAATGTACATATGTATGATGTGTGAAGTGGCTGCAACTCTCCACCGCGGGGTGTAAAAAGGGCCGAGTGAAGGCCTAATTGCAAGGTTCGAACAAGTGGTTCGTCCTACCCGTTCTAGTAGGAAGTACTAGACTACTACTACTACTTCTACTACTACCAATTTTTTATTGTTTTATAAATATAAAGTTAAGCCCATTGGCACAGGTATAAGGGCTCGTAAATTGATTCGACAACACATTTACAAAAGTGTACTAAACAATATCGTCAAGAAAAAAAAATCTGGTTTTGTGAACCTTAGTGCCTCTGTGATTCCCAGTTTCCTTTCTTTTAGTTATTCTCTCTTCACATGATAAGAGGGGAGGAGAGGGGCCTCAGCCCTCTGCGCCGGATTACTGGACGTGCCGAACTGGGAGAATATCGGACTACAGAGACTCTACTGTACTTTAAAAAATAAAGATAGGAAAATCCACCATTGTAAGGATGATTGTTACTTTCTGTTCCTTTAGGGCAATACTATGGTTCATATTGTGGCTCCATAGACTTCACTTATGTGAGGAGTATCTACAGAATCCTAATGTGTGAAAAAAAAAAAGTTTTATAACAAGCCTGCTATTTTGAAAGAAAAAAGATTAAATTGAAAAAAAAAAAAAAAAAAAAAAAAAGTTACATTATTCTGTTTCCAAAAGCTAAAATCATAAACATTTGATCCTGTACTATCACATCACTAACAAAAAAGCACACAAAGAAAATGTATTAACTCAAATATAAATAATTTTAATACGCAAACTGACCTTGGTGTATACTCGTACATTCAATTAATGTTTTTGACATGTTCCAAGATGAATGACAGACTGCTCCTGCATAAGAAGAATGAAAGTTAACTGCCAGAGCTGAAAGATGAAGGGATGAAGCTAGACATCTGGTTTTATTAGGAACTCCACACTCCTGCTCAGCTCTTTCCACTCTGAAACAGAACATCAAATTATTAACTAAATAAATTTAAAACAATGGTTTTAAAAACATTTTCCATAAAATGTTTAATAACCAGAGAAATGAGATAGCAGTCACGACCAAGCAAGAGAGGTACTCCACCATATGGCTGCGGGGTTGGAAATCCAACACATTATATGGACAGTGGAGAACTCTAAACTTCAGTTGTTTGGACAAATATATAGGATGAGCAGTAAGCATCACCTCAAAGAGCTCTAAAAGCCTGGTACATAGATAGAGAAAGAGAACAATATTAAAGGACAACACCGCAACCAACCAGACTCCCTTCAAGATGCCTAATTTTTGTCCAATAATAGGAAGTTGTTAACATTTTTTTCTTGCTCAATATCACCAAATAGAAGAGAATCCGACTAAGTAAGTAAAGAAATAAGTGAAGAACTTCTTCCTCTCCCAGGATAAGAAAATTCTAATAATTTACCAATAATTGACTTACAAGAAGTATGATATGTCTAAATAAGAAATCATGGTGTCAAAATTATGAGTTTCTTCATAGGTCACTGCCAATTAAATAGGCACGGAATCCACTTTTAGGCTGAGTGGGAAAAAGAAGAAACTCCTCTACATCTGATTAACCAATGCCCTGGGCTGTTATCATATACTACTGATCTTCGGAGAGCCAACCTTTTGCTAAGAGAACTGAAAAGAATACCCACAAATCGACTGGTAGCATTCTGTCAAGGCTTGAAACTTAGAAGATTAGAAGATAGATAAATTATCACAATGAAAACATTTTCACAACATTTTGTACAAAGGAAATACTTTAGAACTTAGCTTACCTGGTTTCAAAAAAAGAAGTAAGCCAGTAAAATGCTAACTCTTCCAATGAAATTGAATTACTAAACTAAAAAGTGTACAGTAAAATTCACTAAAATATGAACATAATCTATGCAGCTGAAACCTTCCATTACATCAAAAATAAAAACAACCTAGATTGTATATAAGATTTAATAAATATGTAAATATTCCACCATGAGAATAAACTTTAAAGTTAGAGAGGTAATTACATAAAGCGAAAAGTAAACAACAGGTACTGGAAAAAGGACTTAAGGCTAGTTAAGGACAGGATCTGGGGACATTCTGATGGGGAGTTAGATACATTAACACAGCGGACAATAGAGGACAGCTTAGACAATTCCCTTGTGTAGAAGAGACGTCCAGCCTGCCTACTTGAGAACAGCTCTTGAGAACAGTGCCTAACCTTCTGGTTACGCAGTTAACCAGGAACAGGATATAAAATACTTAACGCCTTTCACTCAGTAACTGCATACCAAATCTATCACACATGGAAACATAAATGTAATAAACACGCCGATACATATACCTACGATAGCATAATCAAACGAAAAATCTTTGTACATTCTCAATCAGATTAGACAGACAAACCATATTATACATTCCAAGCATTTCACTAAACCTGGGGCAAAGAGTTCCAGCTACTTTACACACCAATGTACCAGTCAAGCGAATATGTGATCAATAGTGAGCCATGTAAACCAGGGAACCAAGACATGGTATTGCATCTATGATCTTGATGGCCGAGCGCCGAGAAGACAGGATACAAAACTTTAGCAACACGGCTACACAGGCTTCCTCGGTCATTCTTTTAGCATTATTCTGCGCCCTTTAATAGAAACCAGGCAGAAGTAACAGAACAAGAACTAAAGAAAAAAGTGCAGAAGTGCAGAACTAGGCAGAAGTCTAACCACCTGTAGAATATACATCAACAGGGAAAAAGGTAGATGGAACACAATTGGGTTTCCATTTTTGCTAATTCAATTTTAAAAATTGAGTTGCATTATGTCCAATTAATAATATAACCTTATCGTTGAGTTCAATATTCAAATAATATTGTGCATGGGTAGAAGTATCAGGCATCTTTCTCTTTTTAAAAACTGAACACTTATTTCAAGCATTAATTCCTGAACATTTGAGTTAAATTTGATATAGTAGTGTCAGTTAAAAGTAATATTATACTCAATAGCCCAAGTTCATAATAGATGAGTTAAAAAAGTATATTATATAAAAAAAAGAGACTCACTAAATGAAATGGTTCATTTTTCTATAAGTTATTATGCAGAGTAACACAGGGCTTGTAATTATTAATTATTAAGATTCTATAAAGATCATTAATACTTTTGTGATGTTAAAAAAAATGAAGAAAATCTACTTTTTAACACAAAAATCTGACCGAAAAAATAAATAACTAAACCGAAAATATAAATTTAATCCAATTCGAGGAATGACGAACGAGAAAACGAAGTATCAAGTTATATCAGTTTTGCCACATGCCACATTTTATTATTTTAATAAATGAATATTGTTGTTTTGAAGCAACACTGTTTGAATTTTACGATTACCTTCTCAATGGTTATATAAATACACGTATTTTGGTTTTTGTTTTTTCGAATATTTTTTTGATCATTATTTATTTAGTAACAAGTAACTTGTTGCAAATTAATTATTTGCTTAAAACTGCAATATAGTTAGGATTATTTTTAATTAAAGTGAATTATATTTAATTTAAATCAACATGGCAACTGGGTAAGACGTTTAATTATCACAATATTGTATGGCATATGTTTTACTTAAACGTTATTTTTTCCTATCTTTTAATTTTATTTTGATTTTTTAGTGATGCGAAAGTTACCTTTAAAATTACCCTTACATCGGATCCAAAACTCCCATTTAAAGTGTAAGTATTGCTTGATTTATATACAATGCTATAATGCTATTTGAAATTAATAAGTGTTACCTAGGCCATACTTTTGTGACAAATTAATAGTATAATTTGGTTAATCGGTCATTTTATGCATATGACTAACTTTTTGTTTCTCTGTTTTGGATATGTTTGAGCTAGAGTACAACCCTAAGTGGTTAGAGAAAGTGGTCATTGTGTCCAAAAGCTCATTGTACAAAGAGGCATCACTCAAATTTAATTTACACGAATATTCGTAACTGTGTAGAAAATAATTTTCTCTTCAGAAATTGTTTATTTGATTGTCAACATTGATACAGTTATACAACTGTGATGACAGAAGTAGTGGGTCATCCACAACAGATTGACCATTTGGTTGAGAATCCTTGTATTATAAATTTGAGTAATGTGGCGTTGATAATATTACAGAGAAGAAATATTTCCACCTTTGTCTAATCACCGTGGTCTAATCAAAAAGTATCCAGCCTTTTCTAGTAAGATAAAAACTAGAGCTAGAACCTAGACCCAAAATTCTGAAGCATGCAAATTTTTCATTTTTCTAGTGGTGCTTTTGTTTGTTTCTGTTTTTTACTATTTTTTGGGAATATTCATAGCGAACTTGGTTTCATTGGTCTTTTCTGCTGTTGAAAGGCTTCCCAGAAGGTTTGTCACTCTCAACTGACAGCGAAACCACTCCTAAATTTGTTTAGACTCTGCAAGTACCCTTTTTATCTTTTCGATGGTTTCAGCTTGTGCGTCATTTATGTGACACATGTTCAGGCATTTCAAAACAAAACAAGAATCCATCGGCACCAAGTTTAGATGTAAATTTAACAGTTGTCTGGCAATGAATGAATAGCCTTGTGTTCTGACTAGAAATTGCATGCGTCCTGCAGGGTCGAAGGTAACATGCTCAAGTCCCAACACTGAATAACGATTAGTGTGCCCAAAAAAATAAATGGTTGAATACTTTTTGATTAGGCCTTGTATGTAAAACAATTATTTCCTGCCCATCTTAGCTATAATTGTTTCACACACTCTCGGAATAAATAGAAAAGCTTAGTATTTTCAGCCTTTCATTTTTGGAGTTGAAAAATTCTTAAGTTTCTGAGAAAAAATAGTCATTAATTAGTTTTTCATAGCTGAAGTTTTTAATATTATAGGGACAATATGACTTATGATTGTGATTCAAAATATGAATTCTATTATAACTTGAAAGTAAAAGAGTTTTTACTGTATATTTTTATTTTTTTTAATGTTATCAAAATATTTGGCAATTTTGATACACTTATTTGTCCTACTCTCTTCCTTACCTTTTTTTCCGATATTTATCCTTAGTTAGTTTTGTTTGATTTCCTTGCAGGTAGGGCTCGAGTTTTGAAAATAGACACTTGTAATCACTACCCTTGTTCACTTCCTCTTCCATTTCGTGGTAAACTGTTTTTTAAAAAATCTACTTCTCTCTTGAATTTATTCCATTCTTCAAGATGGTCGAAGGTAAAGAAACATTGTCTCAGTTTATTTTACTCGTTAAAGAGTTGCAAGACTGCATAAGTAATGGTAAAACGGGTGACTATCAAGCTGCTAAAATGTTCGAAATGTCAGATTTTGTAGAGAAAATATCCAAAGAAATAATGGAAAGTGAATACAAAGATGAAATGGAAAAACAGTTATCACTTAGTAATACTTCTTTAAATGAAGTACAGGTAATCAGTAATGAACTTTTAACTGGATTTTTACTTTTAAAAATATCTGAGGACTCAACAAGGAATGCAGTATCTCAATTTATTTCACGATTTGGAGATTCAAGATTTTCCGCAGTTTGTAATTCTTTGATTGAAAAAAGGCAAATATTTATGACTTTATCATCGCTTACAAATAGTGACTGCAGCAATGATATTATCACAGCATTTCTTCTTCAAATCTGGACAAAACATTTAAAAAATGAGCCAGAAGAAGAGAATAAAGCTATACAATTATTCGATTCAATGCTTCAATCAAAAAATTCTTTTGATATTTTAGCTAGAACATCTAAATTCGATGCCATCAAAGAATGGAAAACCACCGTAAATTTAATTTATTCTCGAGTTTATTCAAAATTAAAACCTTATGACTCCAATTTTTGGTCTTGGTTTATCAATTCAAAAGAATTCTTTAAAAAAATAGTACAAGAAAATGACGATGTTTCACAAATGATATTTGAATTTATGATAGATTCAAGTACAAATTCAAAATTTGATAATGATAAGTCAGAGTGGTCTAATTCCGATAGTTATTTATCGATATGTGATATTGTTTTGATTCTACACAACTTACTGACTTTAGAATGTACGTTTAATAAAACTAAAATTTTTATGAATGAACAAAAAATAGGTTCAAACAAACAGTATTGGACAGATGTCGAAAATCATTATTTTGATTTTCGTTTAAAATCATTGTCTTTTTCCCTTGATAAAAATAGTAGTTTTAGATATTCGTCCTGATTAATTAAAACAACATTTACTGTACAGTGTATATTTTCCCCTGAAGTTTGTATTTAATTTTATTTTAATGAAAAGAATTGAAATTTAATGTACTCGAAACTACGAGCTACAAAATTAATGTCTGAAAAGATAAAGAGCATGTTTGGAGGTGGAAGAAATATTTGTTCAAGATGAATTACTTTGAATGCTTCAATGTTATAGAGGTACACAATATACATTTATTTAATTTGATTTTTAAATCTTTTGAACTAAATTTTAGGTACAATTAATTACTAACCTTAAACTCTTGTCCATTTGATAATTTTATAATTTGTAATCATTTATTAATATGTATGTCAATTCTATATTTTTCAGATTAAGTGTACCAGAGAAAACACCTTTTACAGCTGTGCTGAAGTTCGCTGCAGAAGAATTCAAAGTTCCCCCTGCAACATCTGCCATTATTACAAATGAAGGAATAGGCATCAACCCTTCTCAGAATGCAGGTAAATAATTATCCCTTTCTCATACATAGATATTCCTGCTGTTATCAATTTCTACCTTAAAAAGTAGAGGGCAAAGCTGATGTTGTAAAATTAATAGAGGCCTCATAAGTCACTCATTTCAGTTGTTCTTAGTTATTATATTGTTGTTGTTTTTTTCTTCTTTAACTAGGAAGTTCCCAAATTGTCCTAAGGCAGGTAACTTCATTTGTGGGTCCATTCTCGGGGGACGTATGGGCTACTTGACATATCCACTTGATTAGACCATTAGTGTAACATGTTTTTCCTTCCTGGGATTCAAATCATCACTAGGGATATTGATAATGACCTCAACTTTGTCTGCTCTTCTTTAGATTGTTACTCCCCTTAGAAAGAAAACAGAGGGGAGTAACAATCTAAAGAAGGTGTACAGAATATTCTTCTTTAGACTGCTACTCCCCTTTTCTAAACAGAAGTGTGATATTCTTATTGGACTAAACATCACTTTGTGTTAATAGTTATTTAGTTGAAGTCATTTATATTCTAAAAACATATAGGGGAGTAACAGTCTGAAGAAGTACCAACTTGTCTTCTTTTAATATCGCTCTTCAAAATGTTTTCTTACCTCTCTGCTTGTTTTACAAGTTTAGGAATAGCATGTAAGGCTCAAACTCCGACATTATTACACTTTTATCTCAACAATATCCTTTTTTCCATAGGGGAGTAACAATCAGTCTGAAGAAGTACCTACTTGTCTTTTGTCTTCATTTAATATCGCTCTTCAAAATATTCAAATAAGTTCATAGTTATTATATTGATTTTGTTTGTTTTTTTTTCCTTCTTATTTAACAAGGGGGTTCCCAAATTGAGCCCTGAGGCAGGTAACCTGGAGGCACAAACCTTGTATGTGGATTAATTCCCGGGGGGTGTATGGCCACTTGATTAGATCATTAGTGTGCAACATGTTTTACCTTCCTGGAATTCAAATCATCACTAGGGATATTTATTAGGACCTTAACTTTTTCGGCACTTCTTTAGATTGTTTTTCCCCTTATAAAGAAAACAGAGGGGAGTAACAATCTAAAGAAGGTGTACAGAATGATCTTCTTTAGACTATTACTCCCCTTCAAGATCCAGGGCCCCGCAAGATCTAAATCTGCCACTGTGTATATTAATGTTTATCTGGTTTTTGTTTAGGTATTATATTTATGAAACACGGATCCGAATTAAGGCTTATTCCTAGAGACAAAGTTGGTGCTTCTACAAGTTAAACTTTATTATAATTTTCTCCTCAATTCTCAGCTTTTGTAAAAAGAAAGTAACTTCATTTAAGAATTTTTATTTTCAACAACACATTATGGTGAAGTACTCACATTAATCTCTTTGCTTTTAAAGTAAAATTTCAAATAAAAAATAATTACAATATTCTGAGGCATTCCGTTTACTCTTTATTATGCAATATTCATCGATGAAAAATTTAAACTATCAAAAATATATTATTTTTGTGTTTTAATTACTCAATTTATTTGCTAATTTATGAAATGACTTTATTATTATTATTTTGTAATTGTTATTTTTTAAATAAATAAATAAACAAATGTATTTTTTCTAAAATTAACTATCCCATAAAAATTCCTTTTTGATTTTTCTTGATTGATTGGCTATCTAAAAACTAAGTATAAATAATTAAATAATGATATAGCTGGTTAAACTCACTATGTTTATTAGTCTACATTGCTGAAAGCCTTGACCTAAGTGATGAGTTTTATACTATATGCATTAGGGTATATACCATTCTTGTAATATGCATGGCAGAGGAATTGTTCGAATTTATATGTTATATGTAATTAATTCTTCTTATAACTTGGATATCACTTTAATATATAGAATTTAAAATAATATTCTTATCCTATGATGTAATGCATATGTTACATAACGAATTCCAATCTTACTTTCTTTTCTAAACTGAAGTTTCTGGATCTAAATCCAAAGATATACAAGACCACTCAGCTAGGTAAAAATAACACCAGGTATGTAAATACTTTACTATGGTTTTGGTTTGGGTGAGCAAGCCAACCATTTGGCTACTCCAGTTTCCAAAAATTCCTGTTGAAAATCTTGACGTCCTTTTTATTTATCAAAGATTATGTGCTTCTGCAACTACGGAGTCATTATCGAATTCTGGGTCTTGTGCATTCCAACTTTTCACTAATACTACTAGTGAAACATCAGGACACAACCTTTGAGACTTGGTCACAGGAAAACCTAAAACTTCATTATCTGTTTGGTTTTTTCTAAATACTTGATAAATTTCTAGCTGACAATGATTATTTGCTTTTAAGTATACTGTTGTACTAGCAAAAAAAAAAAAAAAAAAAAAAAGTACAAGGCTTTGAAGAAAAATGTTGTGAGATAATAATTGATTACAACTCAATAGATTCCTTAATTTGTGAAAACATTACATACAAAAATTCAATTCTTTCGTTTAACGGTGGATTTAGGGTTTCGGGACCTAAAAAAATCAAAACCTCCTTTTCAGCCAATTTTTTTTTTTTTTTNATGCGTTATCTTAAGAAGTTTGGATTGTTATATTTAAACAATTTTAATAAGAAGAAAAAAAGTTTTTAGACCACATAGTGGTTTCGTCACACATCATCATCATCATCATCAAAACTTTTTTAAATGTTATATCATCAAATATTAAACTTAAAAAAAGACAAAAACAAATACAAATTAACATGGTTAAAATTTTTGACTAGCAATAGCTTAAAATAAAATTTAAAAAAGTTTTGACAATGATGTGTGATTAAACTACTATGTGGTCTAAAAAAAAAATGTTTCTTTTTACTAAAATTGTTTAAATATCATACTTCTTAAGATAAGGAATGAATATGCCCCGGAGAGGGGCGAAATATAGCCAAGTTTAAGAATGATTCACCTCAGTTGAATTTTTAATCTATTACCCATGATCGACCCACATAAAAATTGAGAAGTTATGAATCGAACTCACGGACCCCTTTTAAAAAATAGAATTAAACTCAATAATTGATTACAACTCAATAGATTCCTTAATTTGTGAAAACATTACATACAAAAATTCAATTCTTTCGTTTTACGGTGGATTTAGGGTTTCGGGACCTAAAAAAATCAAAACCTCCTTTTCAGCCAATTTTTTTTTTTTTTTAATTTGCAGGGCAGTTCACCGTAGCGATATGAATATAATAACTTAACAATAAGTAATTACTCTTAATTTAATTGCTATAAAAATTTGGCAGAACTGAAGGAAATGATACAGTTGAGAATTGCTTGATTTATACACTTGAGAGATTATATCCCTATATCAAAAAATACATTTGTATGATTTAAAAATTTAAGAAATTATAAATATGTATGATTTATTCATAGGAGAGTTGATATCCCTTTGTCAAAAAAATACGTTGGAGTGAGGCCCCACCATATTCTTCAGTTTTACCAAAAATTGAAATAACTGGATTGACTTAATTTACTTCTATATTGATCCAGGCATAATATTCTTGGTGTAGGTCAAGTAGGAATATATTATTCTTACTCACATTTACAATATTTATTAGTATAAACATATCGATAAAGCCCCCTTCACATGGGGCCACCAGAGTTGCGCTTCAAACAATGATAAGAAAAAAAAATGAAGTGAAACTGGGTTATTAAGAACCAAGAAGTTTTGTGCTCTTGGGTGAAGGGGGAGTAACCAGGTAGGTATCAGCCAGGGATTGGACTCTAAAAGTAATTGTAATCTGTCTTTAAGAAAAAAATATTAAGAAAAAAGTGATGATCAGTGGGTAAATTTTATTACTTTTGCATGTTATTAAACCGTTCTAAAGTTAAGAGGGGGGGGGGGGAGACTTTTAGGCCACCCTGGTAAATGGACAGCAGCTAGATAGAAGAGCCATCCTAGAATGTCACAAATCAGATGAAACAGCTGATGTCATTGCACTAAGACCCCGATCTAGGGTACATACATGGTGCCCTAGACAGAGAATTTTTATGGCGCCCCCTATTATTTTAGGCAACAGAGAGGGGGTGGGGCAGTTTCTGGCATTCGGCATCTGAAACAAGCGCCCTGGGCAAATGCCCACTCTGCCCTTTGATGGATCAGGGCCTGATTGCACCTAAGTCAGTGTGACATCACACCAATGTAGAAATGTCTTGCCCTTGTGGAAATGCACCACAGCTTTTTTTAGCTCAGTTATATTACCATTTATGCAGGTATAGGAAATCAATTGGACTTATAGTTCAGTCAAATGGTGCACAAAAAGAGCTCGAAGAGGAGAGTTCTGGTTTAATTGTTTTTGGGGTGCTGAAGACGAATCTGAAGTTATCCAACAAAATTTCCCCCTGCAAATATTTGAAATCATAAAAAATAAAAATATATATCGCACCTTACAACGAAGAGGGTTACATCTCAATTTTTTGGGGTTCGGAGATAAGTACTCTATTATGGCCGATTTACACGTATTAAGTTGTTAAGTGGTTAACTAAATTTTAACTAAATTTTTTTAGCGACTTAATGCATGTAAACAATGAATTTAGTAATAAGTTGCAAGTTAAAATTTAGCTTGCAACTAAACAAGTAGAATAGAAATTTTTCTGTTTAGTAGGTGGGCGTGGCTAATTACTGGACATGGGCATTTAGTTAAATGCACAAGTTTGTCGGAATCTCGCTTATAGATTTGCAGATCTTTGTTTATATATTTTTTAAAAATGTTTTATTCGACAAAAATTATATATTTTTTCCAAAAACATACTTTATTTCGTCCAAAATCTAATTTCAAATAATTTTTAAGACAGTATTTATGACTTGAACACATTGTTCAACGTCCATTATTAGTGAACTAAACAGCTTAACTAAATATTAAGTGTGAATACGTGTAAACGCTTTCTAACAATTAAGTCACTTAAAATTAAGTTAAAATTTAGTTAACCACTTAACAACTTAATACGTGT
>KZ651257.1:164538-196636 GCA_001010745.2 Gerris buenoi | reverse complement strand
GAGGAAATGAGTCACTCCACACATACACATAGGAATGGAGCCATGGATCACATTCCTACGTTCAGTTAGTTTTTGTGTTGTTTTAGAAATTAAACCTTTTCTTTTAGTTTCAATTAGTTGTTTTCTTTGCAACATTTATCCAAAGGAGTCAGACTTAATGGCTTAGGGCCCCTATAGGCCCAGGCATATTGAGCTACCCGCTTGAGTTGCCTTGAATTATCCTTGAATATCTAATAATTGTATTTTTTTAAAGAGATTTTTGAGAGATGCTACACAAAAAAACACCTTTTTAAAAAATAAAAATTTCGAATAGCGTTACATCTCGTGCAATTTAAAAATAAAATATTAATAAAGCACTCAAACACAAAAAGTAGATGATTAGTTCAAGTTAAATTAAGATTAGGGGTAGTGATACAATTATAAAATACCAATATCAAAAAGAAAATGTACAGATTAAGTAACAATAACATGTTTTGAAAAATGAAAAAACTTCAAACTCGTTTTTCTCAAAACCGAAAATTTTGAGATGTAACACTTCGTTGTGAGGTGCGATATATATTATTTTGTTTTCAGCTTATAACTTGCAAAGCAATCTATTCACGCAAAGAGTTGTCCACTAGTAAAATAAAAAGGAGAAAATAACCTTCAATTTATATTTATAACATTCTTTTGTACGTCATATGATTTTCATGCAAATGGGAGTAGAAATTTCGGTAAAATCAGTATTTTGACTAGTCATGCACCATGAGCGAATTTTCAAAGAAATGTCTGTATTATTGTCTTATTATAATATAAGAAAAGTTTTGCTTTAGAATTTGGATAGGTGAAAAAAAAAGAAGCTTTCCAACGACATGCATCTTGAACATCTTGAAGGGTATATACTATTTGACTTTTGTGCCCCGAACCCCTTTGTACTAATTTTTATTCACCCATCAAAATTCTAAACCAACATATCTTTATATTCTCATAAGCCCATAATAAGAAGAAAACCACTAAAAAATATTATTTTTTGATGATTTCTCATATTTGCGGGGGGAAAGTTTGTTGGACAACTTCAGATTCATGCTCAGCACCCCAAAAAACATAAAAAAAACCACTATAAACAATTACACCAGAACTTCCCACTTCAAACTACCATTTGACTGGACTATTAGCGATTATATTCAAAACAAAACTAATACAAATATATTCTCTATTTGAGATTTCTTAAAAATAATAAATCAATAAAATTATAAAAATACAACAGTTATTAAACATCAGTCATAAAAACAGCTTTGTTATAAAAAAAATAAAATACAAATAAGCAAAAAAAAATAGAATTCACACAAATTTGTACCCTACAATAACAAATATGAGATATATACTCTAACAGTAACAAGGATAACACAATATATTATCTAAGGCTTTAAGAATAATAAAATAAATTGAATGACAAAAGTGTTAATAATTAAAAACAAAGATCTAAAATCTAATACAAAAATATTAAAATTTAACTAAGTTAAGTATTTTAGGATGATGAAAAAAATAATAATTTGAACATATAAAGTAAATTATTTTTTGGCAAATTAGGTGGTTCAGGTTTTTTCCTATACTAATAAAATTGGCGAATGTGTATTTGGTATGGTGATGTGAATGCAATTGTATTAACATAAAACATTATCATGGGGTATGATACATTTTTCCATTACTCCGTTTGTGCGAGGTATTTGTGCAGAATAGAAGCATGGCTGAGACGAGTCCAAACAACTTTAGAAGGAAAAAAAACAAAAAAACAATCTTCATATTAAATAATTAAGAGACAATATAATAAACATAAATGAGCATATTCTCTTTCAATCAACATTAATCAGTATAATATCTTGAGTTAAACTAAAGCTAATAATTTTTCAAAGAAGGGAGACACTGTTATAGGGAATAGCAGATTCCTTTGCTTTGTAGCAAAGGAAGTTCTATAACCTTTGAGCAAAATAGGTGGATTGATTTTCCTCTCTCTCTATGAACACAATATACAATAGTAAAGGTGAAAACACACGGTATAGAAAACTAGCGTATAGTTTTTACTATAGCTATAGTAAACTAGCATTTATGCCGACATGAGTTCTAGTTTTAGTTGGCTATTCGTATAGTTTACTATCCTATAGTTGTATTATACGCTATACATACAGAAATATTACTATACAGAGGGGCCACACGAGAAGGAATAAAAACTATACAGCAACAAGTATAGTTTTGATTCCTTCTCGTGTGGACCCTCTGTATAGTAATATTTCTGTATGTATAGCGTATAATACAACTATAGGATAGTAAACTATACGTATAGCTGACTAAAACTAGAGCTCATGTGGGCATGAATGCTCTTTTACTACACCTATAGTAAAAACTATACGCTAGTTTTCTATCCCGTGTGTTTTCACCTTAAGTTTTTTTATAAAATATTTAGTGAGCTGAAAAATCCGGGTACAAAATTTTTGTAAGCCCATCTTTTTTAAATATAAACCCAATACTTGTATTATAGTAGAAATAATTTAGAATAGTAGTTAAGTTTAGAATTAGTAGTAGGCCCTTCTTTTAATCTTCGATTTTTATGTAGGTCAACCAAGGGTAATAGATTAAAATTTCAACTAAGGTGAATCATTATTAAACTTGGCTATATTTCGCCCCACTCCGGGGCATATTCATGCGTTATCTTAAGAAGTTTGGATTGTTATATTTAAACAATTTTAATAAGAAGAAAAAAAGTTTTTAGACCACATAGTGGTTTCGTCACACATCATCATCATCATCATCAAAACTTTTTTAAATGTTATATCATCAAATATTAAACTTAAAAAAAGACAAAAACAAATACAAATTAACATGGTTAAAATTTTTGACTAGCAATAGCTTAAAATAAAATTTAAAAAAGTTTTGACAATGATGTGTGATTAAACTACTATGTGGTCTAAAAAAAAAATGTTTCTTTTTACTAAAATTGTTTAAATATCATACTTCTTAAGATAAGGAATGAATATGCCCCGGAGAGGGGCGAAATATAGCCAAGTTTAAGAATGATTCACCTCAGTTGAATTTTTAATCTATTACTCATGATCGACCCACATAAAAATTGAGAAGTTATGAATCGAACTCACAGACCCCTTTTAAAAAATAGAATTAAACTCAAGAATAAAATATGAATATGCCATTATAGATGGACGAATTTATTTAATAACTCGACTAAATTGATAACTAGAGTATACAATACCTGTATGAAAGCAATGAGGAGTCCAGCAATGCCAACCAGATGAAGTCTACTAACCAACCACATCTGAATTCTATCCGAGCACCCTACACTGTACCACTTATCCTGATAACCTTCAGTTCCACAACCTAAACATGATAAAAACCAAAGTAAATAAAACAATTATTTTTACAAGTTGGGATGTAATTATAGAAAGAAGAGCTTACAGTTGTTTCTGAAGATTAATAAAATATTGACTTTTTATCAAAATTAAATTAATTTTATTAATTATAATCCCAGTAAGGTTAGAGTGGGGCATAACTAACTCCTTATAGTTTAGATTAGGGAGTAGCAAACCAGCTATATTCTCTGTTTATCATCTATGTTGAAAATCAAAATTTACTACTAAAATTAGAATAATTCTTTAATCCAAGCTACTCAGATACAAAAAATTAAATTAGAAATTGAGTTTACTTGCAACTACTGCTTGGCACTGATGACTTTCAATAAAATGAAAGGGCTTTGCGGAAATAAAATATTAAGAGGAACAACTTTGGTTATGGATTCCAATATTCTTCAATTTTTATGATCCTTTAAGTAAGTAATTAGTTAACAATTTCATTATTATGGATGAGTTAACACATTTTGGCAGAGTAAGAAAGCCATTGAAAGCCATTGCCAGGGATAATATTAAGTTTATTAAGTCGACATGTGTGTCTTAATCTTAGCAGTGAAAGGGTCAATAATGGTTTCTAACAGGGATTTTTAATTCTCATTTTATTAGTGAGACGTGTTTCACACAAATTTTCACATAGAGTAGATTCTCTATTTTGAAATAACCTAATAACATTTGTCACTTCTTTAGACCTTATAAAAAATATAAAAAAACAGAAGGTAGTAACAATCTAAAGAAGGTGTACAGAATGTTCTTCTTTAGACTGTTACTCCCCTTTATAAAAAACACAAAGGGGTGTAACAATCTAAAGAAGGTGTACAGAATGTTCTTCTTTAGACTGTTACTCCATTTATCAAAACAGAATTTTAATATTCCTTTGTCCTAAAGTAAATAGGGCTAAACATCCCTTTGTCTTAATAGTTATTTACACAAGGGAAAGTATAAATAATTATATCCATTTATATTCTAAAGAAGCATAGAGGGAGTATCAATCTAAGGGTAAGTGTCCATCTGAGACTAAATCTCGAGAGTTAGTCTCGAGATTAGTCTCAGAACCTTGTCCACTTGAGAGCAACATCAGCCTCTCTCGAGTCTCGGAGAGTCGGCGAGTCTCCGAGACTAGTCTCAGCCCCATGTCCACTAGCGATTTCAATCTCGAGAGCGAGTCTCCATACTAAAAAGTCTCAGATGGCACTTACCCTAAAGAAGTACCTAATGTTTTACAGACAAAAAATAAGACATTTGGATTAAAACTAAAAATAGTAAATTTATGTAACATAATTACCAGTGGAATTCTGAAAAGTAGGTATACAACATGAATCAGGTACATTTTTCTTGCCAGGCCAGGCGTCAATATCATACCAATCTTCATAGCCTTTAAGCCCGCAGCAATTTAACTGGTAACAATATAAACAATAAAATAATTTTACTTCTTAAAACTAACTTGTCAATGAGGTAAAAAGTTTTTTCCACATCTTTATAACATGAAACATGTGATCCTACATATAAAATAAATAAAACAACCATCAATATTAATAAGCATATTGTCAGAAATCACTTAATGATAGCTACTAATATTTAAAACGAACTGAATTGATTTATGGATAACTTTAGTGAGTATCATCAATATATTTAGTTGATCCCGAGCAGGCAAAACGATCAAATGTGTTTTTCATAAAAAATAAATAAATTAAGAATCCCAATAATAATAAGTGAACAACTAAATACACGTATCTGGAAAAAAAGATAAGTTTCTAATTACCTTTGCACCTGTATTGTTTTATAAACAACTACATAAATATTTATGCAAAAGAAATAGCCTTCTGTATTTTTCTTTTTTTTTTTACTCGCCCTTATAACATCATATAAATTATTAGATAACTGGCAGTTGTAAGATTACAATTACAATTGAGTTCAAATTATTTGACCCAACATTTCTACCTCAATTAATAATTTTTTCACTATGTTGGGTCATCACTCTGCATTTTGACACTTTATTAATGCGTCAAAGAAATAAAAACGATGGTCTCCTTGATTAGATATTTTGATCACTTTACTAAGCTAATAAAGTTTACTTCTATAAATATAGATATAGCTTTTAAAAGATCTGAAGGATAAGGTTTATACTTAATTGAGTATAATTCCGCACTTTAGAGATAAATTAAGTAGTAAGTCACATTTAATCAATTTTATACAAGAGCTATTTTATACTCACTAAATATAAAATTAAGCAGTCTCTCTTCAAAATATACTACATTTTTACAATGATTATCTCTTTTCTTAATAAAAATGAAGATTTTCTTCCTGTGTTTCCCATGTGTCGATGGGTATAGGTACCACAATTTCCCCCATAAAACTAGAACCATCTAATCCAATTGGTTAGTAATAGAAATTTATCCCAGTTAGAGGTACAGAATAAGTGGTAGGAGTTATTTCATATTAATCTATAATATGTATTATGTATCTCCTTTTTTTTTTTTTTTTTTTTTTTTTTTTTTTTCCCCCCCCCCCCCATTTTCAAAGGTAGCTTTTAGCTTGGAGATAGAAAAGAGATCTGTGGAATGAAATATAATCAGGGTAGGAGTTGACATTTAATTTATGTTTGACATTTAAAAAGATACCACAAAACCAGATACTTATACCTCTTCCTTTGTCAACCAACTCTTTGTGAAACTTATATTATTTCAACCTTCTTTTATGCAGAGCAACATTTACTTTTATTTAAAACCTCTATTAAAAGTAGGTAATTAAAATTTACTTAGATATTAAACTGCAAAGAAATTACAGACATTATTATACACAAACAGGCTTAGTTTTAAAGATTAATTCAGTATTTTTAAACAAAAACTAAAAATACTTTGTTAATAAATTCTTGGGAAGTTTGATTATAGTTTATTAAAACAGTGTACTAAAAAGAGAATAATTAAATTTAAAACCAAATATATAAATAAATATAATGATAATTATGATTATGAAATAAGAATGATTTGAAGGAAACCCTGAAAGAAATACTAACTACAAAACTAATAAAAGTCAATTAACATTCACAGACTATAAAACCTCCACCACTTTATCAAAGAATTGTTGTGAAATTAATAATGCTGAAATATAATTAAGTCATAATGAGGAAACTTAGATTATAGAGATTGGTAAATTCAAATTCAAAACCATTTGCAAGACATTATTAAACATGTTCAACCATAATGTAAAATATAAAGTGCTTAAATTAGGACTGAGGCTAAAAGAGATAACTTTAGTGGTAACACTTTAGTGTTTCCATAAACTTGACACGTCATTTTGTAAAAGTAACAATGAAACCAAATAGATAATTGATACAAAATAAATAAAAACAAGGGACTTTCATTGGCAATCAAACAGAAGTCATAGCCTTGCTGTCAAATTACAAGAAAAAAAGCTACTGTTTTTCTCAGATAAATACTATTAAATTTATCTGCATTATAGGGAAATACTATAATTTAAAACTTCCTAACGTCAATTAACATTTTATAAAGATGTCCCATCATAATTTCAATAATTCAGGTTGTTTAACCTGAACAAGATTAGTGATAAGAACTAAGACTGGAACACATATGGTACTATTACATCAAAACCAGAACTCATTTACACTGGAGAAAGTCATCCATCTACCACTAAAGACATAAGTAAAGATAACTTGAAGAACAACTTCACCTTTGGATTTAAAAGGTTGTTTAACTTATCTTGCCAAGTTGCTAATGATACATAACATAATGAGAATCCATTTAATTCAAGATTTGATGAAAAGGATTCGATATCAATATTTATTTAAACCAGATATTTAAGGTGTTTCTTAGGTACTAAATTCTAGCACCAGATGGCTATGCTAAAGGTAACCTTAGAGAGTAGAATCTCCATAAATCCTTAATAAAGAGCTTTATGACATAAAATTATTATAAATAAAATATATATCAACCAGTAAATTTATCTCTGGTATTGTCTGTAATATCAATATACTGTTAGGATTACATAATGGAGTTCTAGGACTGTCGTTAGAGCTTTAAAGGATGTATTCCCGATGTTTTGCTTCTAATACTAAATTTTTTAGATATCAATAGGGTTAGTTTGAGTGGACAGTTGACACTAGGGACCATTATTCCAATGGAAGAGACAAAGAACTTCATTATGTAACGCTTTTGCCTAAAAAAATACTATCAAGACAATGGTATTTATAAAGATATGTCACTTCTATAAAGCTTCGACCTTCACATAAATTATAACTACAAACTAATGTTATTAAATAACAGAAAAAGATTCTGTTACAAAAAAGATAAAAAACAAAAATCTTAAAATAGATTAAGTAAAGTATAATAGTGCTTTTCCCAGATAAAAAGATTTAAGTGGAAACTAATTTCCCAATCTACTAGAGTTGTTAGGGTAGAAAATAAGAAAATAAAATAAAATGTTAGTACTGTTAGTCAAAGAGGATGAGACGGATGTTAATTATCCCTTAGGTAAGATAGAAATTACTTCTGAGTGGATTTCATCCCACATTTCTTTCAACCCCTCGCCACTTGATCTCTCGTAGTGATGGTGGATTCCGTTGAGAAACTCATCGTTTACTTGATCGTGAATTTGTTCTCGGTATACAAACACAAGAGTAGCAGCCACAAATTCAATCAAGAACATGATGACCACCAAACTTAGATACTACAAAAAAGATAAACAAAACAAATTATTAATAGTCTAAAATTTCTATCACATCCATTATTTTGTTTGATATAGTTTTTTTTTTTCGTTTTGGTTATCGTCCCCCACATTTCGTCCCCAAGTAGACAAAAACTGTTTCTCCTTCTCAGTGGATAATTTAAAAGAACAAGTTTTATTTTCTTTTTTTCTTTTTTATATACATATTACTTTCTACTTTTAAGTCCTTGTCACATTAAATCTTGTAATCTATTCTAACCTCACTTCTAACCTTAATTAAGGTTTGTTCCAACCGAGCATTGTACCGTCCGCGGGATCGTCACCGGCATGCGCAATAGATAAAAGCCGTTCCAAGCTGACTTGGAACAGTGTTTCGTACCGTACACGAAACTGTTCCAACCCCGGCAGGGATCGTTTGCGAACCGTTCACTGTACGGTCCCAACGATCCTCTGACAATACCATGTACTGGTTTGTATGACATGCGCAGTTATGTCAATCGTCACGAATATCAACAGGAAGGTTCTCAAACTTTTAGGTTTCCTTGAATGTTTTTTTAATACAGTACGAATTATAGTCCTAAACTCGTTCCAACCTGACATGATTTTATTACTGTACAATGTCAGTGCATGCGTATAAAACCTGTCCTAAACGATTCCCGAACGATCCGCAGGACGATACAAAGGACGGTACAAATAGCGGGGTTGGAATAAACCTATTGTTTACAAGTTATTATATTTTTACTACTGAAAATTCTCAGAAATTATTTGATTCATTAGCTAATGCAAACCATTTTGTAAAACTAATGACTGATTAATTATTGTAATGTTACCTGAAATACACAATCTGTGCAAGTTTCAGCTTTCTAGGTAGTTGGGAAGTGGGCTACATAAAGATTACAAGATTTGTTCTCGACAAACAATATAAGCTAATAATACCCTTGGAGAAATAAAATAAAATTACCTATTCCATTTAGGTAAACAACATATTTCTCTATACCAATTTTTTAGTTACTAATAAAACACTTACAGTGACTAGCATGCATTTGTTCTGGTAGCATGCTCCACAGCATCCGAAAAATGAGATGACAAATACAAGAGTTCCCAGGACAATTATAGCAGTAGCGACTGGTATCCATGGGGCTTTAATTTGGAATGATGTTACTCCAAATCTAAGCCATAAACCAATTCCAAGAAGACCACATCCTGATAACTGAAATAAATAATAATTCAATTTTTTTTACACAATACTAATTCATTCGCAAAAGTTTATTTTTGCAGTTTCGGCTTTAGCAGGATGAACACAAAAATGTGGAGATATTGCAGATAAAGAACAACAAATCTAGTAACCTACTTTGGCTTCATAGAAAGATAGCTAATGTACAAGTCCCAAACTAATTTATTTCCAGTTAAACTGCACTTATCTAAGAGAAGAGGTTAGAAAAGTAAAAACAGTAAAATATATATTTTTGACAAAGGGATAACATCTCTAAAATGAATAAATCATATAGATATAATTTCTCGGTAAAACTGCAGTTATCCAGTCACTTAAAAAAAGAGGTTAAAAATTGGGGGGCCTCACTCGAATGTACTGTTTAGACAAAGGGATATAATCTCTGAAATGTATTAATTTTATAAATACAATCTTTTGGTAAAAATGAATTGTACGGTGCTTTTTACAGAGTTGAGTACAATTTTTTTTTGCCATAGAATTTTCAACGGCTGCTCTGCGGTGCTCTGCTCATCTTATGAAGAAAAAAAACCCTGCTGCGTATAGACCAGTAAGAGGTCCGAATCGAAGTACATAATTCGATGGCTCCCTACAATCCACCTAAGCCATTTAATTCAAATATAAATCTTAAAAATGAACTGTTTTGACAAAAGGGTATATTTTTTAAGTATATAAATCAAGCAAAATAATTATACAATTAGAAAATTCTCGACTGTACGGATAAATCTGCAGATTATCCAATTTCTCAAATATATAAATCCTAAAAATGTACAGATTGGAAAGGGGATATTATCTCTTAAGTGTAGAAATCAAGCAAAATTGTGCTGTCAAGCGATTTTCGACTGTATGCATCGCTGCAGAATATTAGGATATTTTCCTTAAAAATAAATGATTAGGTTGATTACATAACCACTCATTCTGCCAATAAAACCCTAAACTTTACACTGTAAAAATTATTTGTATTTAAGGAATAGTTTTTTAAAGTTTGTGAGGGAATGAATATACCTAATAATTGAGAAAATAAATCTTCCACATTAACGAAGTTTTATTGATTTTCTTATCAATAATTATTGATTCAAAAAATTTAATTAACTTACCCAAAGAACAAGGTTGAGGACGCAGAAGAAATATCTTATACAAGTATAGCCTGATTTACTCATGATTCGAGAACCTGTAAATAAAAACTATACTTAGCGCTGCAACAGAGTAACACATGAAGAATGAATTCAACTTTATATTTACACTGATGATACCAACTATTTGAATTAATTAGGCAAACCTCAAGACCGTACAAGGTTGAATTATGAACAAATCACGATTAAATAACACATTTAAGGCTCGGCTAGATGTGTATGTTAAAATCATACGTCATTGATAAGTAAATAAAACCAATAAAGAGTAAAACTGATAAAAAAAAACAACTACGAACAAGATAGTATATTAGTGAATTGTGAGTACTATCAACCTAGAAATAGAACTGCACATAAAACACTCACTAGGTCAGTCTAAACATCCGCATCCTATAAAAAGAAATTTCCTTTACTCCAATAATAAACTCACCTTAAGCATAATATAGAAACAGCCAATGTAAATAACCAAAATCTCTTTACCAAGAAAATACGAACTTAAAACAAAACTTTCTAAAAACTCATTTTATAAACTTCTTTGTTTACAAAAGCTTAATAGGAAGGATCAGAAAAGTCAAAAGAAAAGAGAAAGATTTTACAGTTATTAACAACTGATAATGGCGATAGTTTTGTTTTCGTTTTCACACATCTAACATCTAACAAATATTTTTTTAAAGGGCTACTAGGGGGTCAACTTTCTCAAAAAAGTCGTAGACATTTTTGATAAAGAGATATTTAAATAAAAGGCAATAAACATAATTTATAATTTAAGCTCTCGATATTTTTTTACATTTAAATTTTTTACCATAAATTCATCTAAAAATCCTTCAAAAACAAAATCCAAAGAATAAATGTGTATACCCTTTCGATGCTCGTTTGTTAGTTGCGTATCAAATACTTAACCTCTTTTATTCGGATTTGAGACTTGAACTTTGAACATTCATTGAACACAGTTTTTTTGAAAAAAAAACAGAAAGTTTAAGTTGTTTTAAACGAGTCGAATGCATTTAAATTATTTATTAAATGAATTCTCTAAATATGATTTGATAAACTGCTGATAGTGTTTTAGAATTTCAGTTAATTGATTTGTTTTGTTTAGTTCCTCTCAAGTTATTTCTGCTATTTCCTTTATAATAGCTATCTGGGTAAGTAAGTCTTTGAATTTTTGCTTTTATCTCGCGCTTGTGTTTTTTATGATTGCTCGATTATTATCGGGTGTTGTTGTATAATTTCCTTCTTATAAAATGCACCTAGAATTGTATTATATTCGTTTGGTAATGTTTAAATTCTTTATACAAAACATTTAGGGTTAGACTTGATATTCATATGATGAATTGGAAATTCTTGTTCGATTGAATGTTGTTGAGAACTCTTAAAACTATTTTAGGTCAACTCCAGAAGTCATGATTGACCTAAATGCATACATTTTGGCAAGCCAAGCCGATTCTTTTTTAATTTGTTCACTTTGTGTTGTTTAAGTACAAGGATAAGGACTAATTCATTTATTAGCAAGAGCTAAAACTGTCAGGTTTGTTCCAACCACACTTCAAACTAGTTTGAAACTGTCCGACATATGCGCATTAGCTACAGGCGTTCAATTGTGGTCCGATGCGCATGCGTCGGACAGTTTCAAACTAGTTTGAAGTGTGGTTGGAACAAACCTATCAGTTTTAGCTCTTGCTAATAAATGAATTAGCCCTTATCCTTGTACTTAAACAACACAAAGTGAACAAATTAAAAAAGAATCGGCTTGGCTTGCCAAAATGTATGCATTTAGGTCAATCATGACTTCTGGAGTTGACCTAAAATAGTTTTAAGAGTTCTCAACAACATTCAATCGAACAAGAATTTCCAATTCATCATATGAATATCAAGTCTAACCCTAAATGTTTTGTATAAAGAATTTAAACATTACCAAACGAATATAATACAATTCTAGGTGCNCCCCCCCCCCCCCCCCCCCTCATTATAAACCACCCACTCTGTCTCATACAGTAACATATAACAAAGAGTATTATGGTAAAAAGCGTAGTACTTGAGAATTGTATGGATAAACTTCCAAAATTGAAATTATTTTTGCAAATATCTCGAAAACGGAGCTGTTCCTGATCCATGTTTATAGGAACTTTTTTGCTTAGCATCAAATTTCCTATAAGAAACCTGAAGTGTTGTGGTTTCGTTCGGGGAAACCTTTTTTGTATTTTTACAAGAATTGGTTGTGATCCTGACCAAAAAAATCCATGTCATTCAATCCACCATTATTCAAAAACTAGTGCGCTAGTCTTAAATTTTAATTATACCATTTGAAAGCTTATGAAAAGCAGGAGTTTTTCCTGAAATCGCCACACTTCAAGCATCACTAAATTAAGAGTAGAAAGCTCAAGATTTTCGTGGTCATATATTAAAATATCCAAATTTTCAATTGTTACAGGACTTAAACGATACTTAGCAGCTGGTGATTTAATTGTTGTTAATTGTTCCTAAGACTAATTTCTCTATCTCATTTAGTTTTTTTTCTCTACCTCATTTAGGCCGCCCCAATAGTTTTTTACCCTTCTTAATACTGAAAATGATCTCTCAACCGTTTGCAGCGGTTAAATATTTATTATTTTTATGTTATATTGTGTGTGTGTTATTTTCATAAAGCCTTAAAAATAATATTATAAATTTGGCCGCCCCTCAAATATTGCCGCCCTGTGCTTGAGCACAGATTAGCACCTTCCTAAATCCGGCCCTGACTATAGCTTCATAACTATATCCCTCTTATTTCCTTTTGATAACACCCATAGCTCTATCTATAAAACTCTTTTAGAAGGTTCAAAGTTCATCGGACAACTACTAGAAAGTGCTAAATATAATTTAGTAAACAGTCCTGGGTCCCCAAGTAAAGAAAAACACATTGCAGAGATCTACACTTACAGGCCTCAAAGGTTTTAAGCAATATATTCATAGGAACCCTTCTCCTCTTCCTTTTATGTGTTTGTTACAACTAAGTAATATTATTTTTTTGACATTTGATAGTAGTATTTTTATTTTCTTATGCTATGCTTCTTATCAGTAGAATCAAGAATTATACTAGTCCTACTATTAGAATTGGAAACATCGAAAAATTGGGGCAGAGAGCCTATGTGAATTCGAGATTTTGATTTCTCAAAGTTGGGCCAACTAGGGAAACAAAAATGTCTCAGATAACCTCAGGAAAACCCCCTAATGGACCTAATTTTAACCCTCTGATAGGAAGACAGGGTCCTCCTCCTCCAAATGATATTTGGTGTAATACTTTAACAGTTTTAACTAAATAATCATAATAAACCCATCTTACTTTGTTTCAGATTTCATAAGACGCTTAAAGTGATCAATGAAATGGAAGTTCAAGCACATCTCGCTACCTCTATTAATATTAATGATAAGCCTGTAGTGAATGAGGATTATGAATTTAACTCATGGAAAGTTAACATTAAATCAAGTCATATACTTCCTTCGAAGTGCCTGCCTACATGTACAGAGGAAAAACGCTGCAGTTTCTGCTTGTGAGTAATCATAAACTTAATTTATTATTAATTGTTTTGGGGAAATCTCAGTTTGACTATTCAGTTCCAAAGTTCAATATATTAAACCGTCTTTCACCTCTTCTTGAAATTGTCGTTAATACCAATGATGACTGATGAGCCATCCACCCTGTCAAACCGAGATTTGTTTTGCATGTGTATTTAATTAATTAAATTTCCAGATTTTAATTAATATTCTTGTTGTCCCTTCTCAAAATATATTTTGCTTTATTCGACCCACAAAATGTGTTATTTTTCAAAGTTAGTTATATATTGCTATTGTTTTGCTCATTTACAGTTATAACAATGAATTGGATCTCGCCCACATGCCTGAAATGGTTTATCCCCATAATGTGTTGTCTTTAACACATCCAAATGGCAGTCATATTGAATTTAATGCTTTAGATGCACTTCGAGCAATCAACAATGAGAAGCTTTCAAAGATCACCATTGCATGTGCTGAAGAGTGGAAGAGTGCAAGGTATTAAAGGAGCAGAATAATTGATTTTCTTTTAATGTATAATTATTTATAAGGAATAATTCACAGTAGTTACAGGTTACAGTCCTAATTCATTCTTACCTTAGACTACAATAGAATACTCAGACTATTCTTACAATCTGTTTATTCTTACAGACACAGTATTTACCATTAGTGTTTATACTTTGTCTTTGTAAATACATACTATAAATACACTTAGACAATTAAAATTTTAGATGAGCTAAGTAACTAAATTTTATTTTATTTGAAGATAACACTTAAAACTTATATTAATAGTAGACAAAAAATATGGGTAATTGCTCAAAAGGAGTTAAAATTTTATGTTAAGGCGATGTAAATTAATAGTTAAGACTCAAATGCAGAAAAACATGTGGTAAATTAAGTTTATAACATGTAAGATCTTTGCTACTCATTCCTTCACTGTATGTCATTTAGTGGTATGGTAGTTTAAAGTTGGTGCATTGATCGGAGAGGAAGGTGTATAATTGTGTATTCAAAATTTAATATTTGGGGAAAGGGAAGGGTAGCCCCAAAACTAGTACAGTTGAACCTCCGTACAACGAAATTTATGGATCATTGGAAATTTTGTTTTATGGAATTTAATTTTAAGAGAAAATATCAGTGATCCTGATATAGGAAGATTTCTATCCCCTACCATTTTCACCCATTGCAGAACAGCTTTATCTTCACACTTGCAACCTCTTGATCTTAAAAAAAATGAAAATACTTGTTTTTTATAGTTTAAAAAATGAATCCCTGTTTTTCAAAATTGTAGGCAATGAACTCGGAGTGATATCATATTTATGGGGTTCTTCTTTCCTTTATCTTTTTATAGATTAGGTAATTTTTCCTGAAAGTGATGATTTTTTTGAGACATTTGTACGGAGAGTAAATTACACTGTAAAAAGCCAGGAGCTTTATAAATGTCTCAAAACGAATTCTAAATTGAGGCTTAAGAGATTTCTCTATAATGTATAAAGATGATTCAGAATCCACTTAAAATATTGAATGTAGAATACACATGAGTGTAGTGCTAGAGTATATACTAGAGTATGGATCTAAGAAATCAAAGAATTAAAAACACCCCCCTCTATTAATTCACAGAAAGTTTGTCGGTTGAATCTTTATCCTTATTTCTATAAACTTTATTCTTTGTAGAGTAACTCAGTAGCTCAACAGCCTCCATCAGTTGCATTAAACACAGTGGCGCCCGGGGCGGTCTCCAATTTGCCGCCCTTTTTTTAAGTCAATCAAATTATGGTTTTTATAAATTAATAAACATAAATAAATACTTGTAATTGAGACAAACTGTAGGTGGGAAATTTTTTTCCATTGGATGTCATATTTAAATTAGGCAGTAATAAAGGAGGTCGCATAAGTGATATACCTATAAACGCAATCTTATTAAAAATTTAAACAAGATACTTTTTTACGACCACAAGAAACCTTCAGAGGTCGCAGGTTCCCCACCTATAGTACAGTAAAATTTGCTCAAAAATTGTCCAAACCTAAACATCCAAAAAAGAAATTCTACCCCACGCCAAATTGTTCTATACCCTCCTCTTAGTAAGTGATAAAAAGTTGCACGACTTGCAGCGTCAGGTTTGGTAGGGATGGGGGGGGGGAGGAAAGGAGGGTGAAAGGGTATTTTTAATCTTTTTTCGCAAATATCTCGAAAACTATGAGGTTTAGCGCTAATATTGTCATATACAAAATTAATCTACACAAAATTTTTAACAGAAATGGACTTTTGCATTTATGTGCTAAAGTTAAGGATTACGGAGTTATGAAGGGGTGAACATATCACTATTTTCTATTTGCTTAAAACGTGAAGTGTAAATACATGTAATTAATTACACTTTTCCACCTTAAAACTTGATTCCACACTTCTTTCTTTCATAAAATGCCCGAAAGTTTTTATTGGTAGTGGTTTAGGTTAATTTTTTAAAACATAAAAAATTTGCTTTTTTTGTTTTTTACGATTGCAGGAGAACTATTTCGTCTACAGGTTTCATTTTTTGCTTGTCTGAAAGCCAAATAAATGTAGTAAAACTACGTTCTTATGGCTTTTCTCGTAGGTGAGCGGTTTATGCCAATATTGGGCCCGAAACAAGAGCAATATTTAAAATTTCAATTTTTTTTGTAAAAACTGTCAATTTTATAAGAGTCTTATCTCAGTAACTATTGGACGATTAGAGTAGCCATTGAACGTAAAAGGAAGCCAATTAAATTTACTATAAGTTTAGTTCTTACGACTTTTCTCGTAGGGTAACGGTTTTATGCCGATAACGAAAGCAAAACATAAAATTTTAATTTTTTTGAAATAATTGAAAATTTTTTACGTCATATCTCGAAAAATATTAGTTTTGTAGAGCTGAAATTGGGCTTATGCTGCTGTAAATTTACTGCTATTTACGATCCCGTCACCGTACCTAACTCTAAACCCTAATATTCGAAATTATACTTAGTAACTCATAAGTCGAAAAAATCCAATAGTAAACTTATGAAGTTAATAAGTTGGTTTTTTACAACTAATACTAAATATAAAAAATGCCGCCCCAAATTATGTGCCGCCCGGTGAGGATCGCACCCACCGCACCCCCCCTAGGTACGCCACTGATTAAACGACAAATAATTCTGTAAGTTGATAAGATTCTGTTTATCGTCTCCATAATCTGCAATGCTTTATTTAAATGTGAATTACTTGTGAGAATTGTTTTAACTTTTACTTGCTTGTGTTGTGGTGAGGAAGGAGACAGGTCTGGTAGATAAGACAGTTGGTTTGTTCGACTGGACTTTCAGTTCAGACTACAGTGGTACACTCAAAGGATGGAGTCAGATAAAGGAAACAGATACTGCCATTGACTTGGAGAGACTTAAACAGAAAGAACAGATACTTCTCTACAAAGCTCTAACACTCTACGAGGATGAGTTACATGATAATGGCATTTCTTTGTGTTCCGTTAGGATTGTAAGTAAATCACATTTAATCTCTGTTATATTTAGAAGCATTTATCATTATATTATAATGATTGATTAAGTTATTGATTTTTATAAAATATCAGTTTAAATATGTATCCTGAAAACACCTAAACAGGAATTGTAGAAAAAGGCTTAAAATTGAATCTCAATTTATGCACCTTAGTAGTAGTAAGGTCCTAGTACTAAATGGGTAGGACAAACCACTTGGTCAAATTCCCATTTTTACTAGGCCCTTGGTAGAGAGTTCCAGCCACTTGACACATCATACCTCTGTACATTGTACAGCCTAAGTGATTATGATGTGATCATTAGTGAGCCTTATATATCAGAGCATAACGGCGAGGGATCGAACCGACCATCTCATGCCTTCCTTGATTCATTGATGGCCGAGACGTGGCCTAAGTATTTTAATCCACACAGCCAATGCCAGCTCTCCTCTTATGTACCCTAAGTCAGAAGTTTTTGGCTGTTAAATTAAATAAGAAATATTAATATCTCAATAATTTTATGACAAATAAGTTGCAGGGGCCTTCCAGAATTTTAATTACGTACTACCTCACCTATCATTTAATTACCTAATGCCCTTACCTCAGGGTAGTTGGCAGTCCGATATATTCTTGGGTTATAAGAATGTAGCCCTAGTTCCATTCTGGAAAATATACAGTGTTGACGCTGCAGTATAAATTGTTGGTAACATGAAGGATTATATCATGGATTTAGTAGGAAGATCCTAACATTTTTGGGAGTAGGAAATAGCATTAATCAGGATTAGGATAATTAACATTTCCTAATAACTAAAATATCATGATAGCGGGAATAAATTTAATATTAGTCTTAAAGACAACAATTGATTTAAATACAGCAGAAAAAATTAAGCTGTTATAAGAGTTTAGTTATATTTTGAAAAAAAGAAAAAAAATTAAAATTGACTTTATTGAAATGATTATAGATATGTTAATATATCTATTTGAAAACCAACAAATCAAAGCAAACATTTATTTTTATTAGAACAAATGTGGTTGCCTTAGCTTAGCAAACCATTTTGAGGTGAGTTGTTGGACACTATTCACTACTTAATTATATAAATGATATTTATATGCAATGCAGTACTGGGGCAAGCAAGCTCCCCTAGATAAATTTATAGATTTCATATCATATTAGATAAACTTTTAGTGGAACTACTACCTAGTGCTAAACTGTTAGAAGAACTAACAAAGCTTGAATGACGACAATATTAGTAATAACATATATCAACGATACCAAACATTCATTGATAAAAGACACAAAACATGTATGAATATTGGCTGTATATGACCCTTAAATACTATATAATTTTTTTGCCATTAAACCAATTTTTAAAAATATAATATTATCATCTTTAGACATTACTTTTCATACTTATTAACTATTTTTTTGTATTGCTTATTTTCAGAGAGTAATGCCTTCAAGTTTCTTCATCCTGCTGAGGCATTTTCTCCGAGTTGATGGTGTCATACTCTGTGTGCATGATTCCCGTTTCTTCCATGATTTCTTAACGGATTACGTTATAAAGGAGACTTCATACAGAGAAGGGAGAGTTTCAGAACTTAAGGTAATAAAACTCCATCTTTTACTTTGTTATTAAAGTTTAAAAATATAAAAGTAACTGAGCCAATACCTTAATCAGATTTATCAACTTGACAATCCTGGAGTCTCTATTATAGTAGGATCCAAGCACTCTACCAAGTATTAACTGCCCATGTTTCTTTTTTTTCCAGTTTTAAACAACAAACTTACCTAGCTTACCCTCTTCTTCACTTTAATAGCTTCCAAAATATTATCAAAATTAATAAAGATAGGATACTAACCATACAAATATGTTTACACCTGATTAAAAAGTAACTGGCTGACAACTGACGTAGGCTATGCTGTTATTTACAATCTTCTGATTCATTGTAATCATAATCTTTCAAAATGATTTCCCTTTTAATTGTTTAGTTTTCTACTATCACCTTATTCCTATGCAACCACTCATACAGATATTTTATTTGATATAATGTTTAAGAAAACAAAAATTGTAACATAAGGACTCTCAGAGGGGTCTGAGCACTACACTATGTAATTTACCCAAAAATTGTTTTGATTTTGAAGTTAGTTTAGTTGAAGTTGGTTTAGGCAAAATCAGTTTTAACTCGGCCTACATATACAGAAATACTAGATGAGGATGAGATGGTAGGTGGATAATCAGAACTATGATCACACTCAATACTATAAGAAAAATAATGGCAGAAATTAAGCATACAGATTCAGAAAAATCATGCCGTGAGGGGAATCAAAAAATTAATTTTAGCTCTAAATTAGGGGATCCTACCTTTAAAATCTATATGAGATCTCTATTTATCTGGGTGTTTTCTTCTGAAAGTGATATGAATGGTCACTTGGAAACTATCTTCTTTAGATTGTTACTCCCATGTGTTATTTTTTAGAATTTAAATGGGTATACGTATTCATTCATTCTATTGTCTAAATAATTATTTAGACCAAGGGATGTCTAGTCCAATGTACTTTGGGAAAAAGGAATATTGCACTTCGGTTTTTGTAAGGGGAGATAGTAAAAAAAAAAAAAAAAAAAAGAAAAATCCAAGCACCTTGTTTAAATTGTTACTCCCTTCTGTTTTTTATTAGGTGAGCAACAGTCTAAAGAAGTGTCAACTATTTTATCTTATTTCAACTAAGCCTCTAGTTACAGTAGCTTTAGTAATGTAAATAAAACCTTAAAACCCATCAGTCAATCCTTATCATAAATATTTATATGTATTACTGAAATGAGCGATTGATCCAGCCTAATGTAATTTTCAATTACTAAACTTAGTACCTGAGGCTTTTTTTTAATTTTTAAATTTTTTTTTTTGCAAATTGCCATTTTTTATGTGCTTTATGTTACATACTACTTTATGCTAGGATATAATTGTGGTAATGCATATATAAATCCATTGGAAGTAATCAAAGAGATAATCAATGTAACAGACTAGTACATTTTCTCTAGTAGAAGCTACATTTTCTAAGTAGAAAATAGCTTTTTCGTAATTGCTGATATGTGGTTTACAAACAATAATTAACCTCTTGGGTATAAAAATAGATCTTAGAATAAAAATGCAATGTATTTCTATTTTTCGTCTCTTGTTCCATCGTTTTTATTATTATTCTAATATCTTTGTTCCAGTTGCCGATCAGTATTATGAATGAGCCTGATGAAGTTACACCTCTATTGCCTTTGAAATATACTAAGAATAAGAAACTTATGTTTAAATCGACATAGATTTTTAAAATTTATAAACTATGTTTTATCTTTCAGCTCAGTTTCTTTCAATCTGAGCTGTTGTGAAATATTGTTACACGTTTCGAGTGCAATCCCCTTTATCAATAAAGGAACACTACAATGCTTTAAAGCCTTGTATGCTACTTATAAACCACAGTTTTATGTAGGTAGGAAAGTTGAAAAAAAAACTTCATTTTCCAAATTTACATATTGTCTTTATGATCTGTGATAAGCTTTATTAAGGAGTGTGCATCAATTTTTATTTCTAAGACATCCTCAATTTTGTAATTCATTCAGCTAGTTAAATTAAAAGATAACTATTTTTTTGCATTTATGATACTGATAACATTCTATTTTGAGCATGTTCCTTGCAAATTTTTGTTTCTATTGTTTAAGTTATCATTTGTTTCATAGCATGGAAGTAAAGGGTGTCCTAGACAGAATATCGGAGTTTCAAAGAGCTATATTTCTTTAAGTATACAAGCATAAAAAAGTCAAATGTTTCCTACATTGTCTCTAAATGTTCCATGTGCACTTAGAAACGAATAATATTGTAGTATTCAAATTCCCCTCAAAATCCAACATATTGGGAGTTTCACTTTTAATGGCAGTAGTTATCTTTAACTTAATTTCATCGAAACTTGCAAGCATTAGTGGTTTAAACATCACAATCCTTCAACTTATCCCCCCAAAAATGTCACATCTGATAAATTATGACTTGCTTCTTTCAACTGATTTTGATGGGCTCTTACTCAAGGAAGTTTTAGTACCCAGTACCAGTTCAATCACCCAGTATCCCAAAATTGCCTGTACCATCGATGGATTTTATTGTCATTCAGAAGGTCATACCAATATTCTTGACCAAATGCCCACTGTAACAACCAATTGGGTCCTGCAATTCACGAACAGCGTTTTATTGTGGCATAGCCATTAAGGCGAACGGAACTTATCAAAGCAACTGCGTCTTCAAAGCTGTAGCTCTTTGAAACTCCAATATTATTTATGATGATTTTTGCTCTTTGGGTTTTCATCTTAAATATGTTCAACAAAATTTCTGTAGAAACAACTAATATTAAATTATGAACACTTAAAAATCAAATACATTGTCCAAATTCTTGAATATAAGTAATACCAGGTTTAACTGCACTGTCAACAAACTGAAGAGATTGAACTGATCTTACATTAAGATAATAATGTAGTTCAAACTGAAATATTTATAATAAATCTCATGAAATACGGTTGTGTTTTGTTATTTTATTTGTGTTAAATTATTTTTTTTTTTTAAACACGATTGATCTAATTATAATTAAATACTACTCTATATTCTTTTAAAATTTACAGATTAGATGAAATTTATGTTTGATTTTTTTGAAAAACTGTTAACTTAGTATAATTCCTTTCTACTGTCATATAATGAGAAAATACTGTGATGGTGTGAAAATTTGATTTTGATGGATTTACACGATTTGAAATCCCCTGAGTCGGTCTTTTGTCCTGTGACACTGACAAAATTTGGCATACATGTTCAGAAAAATCATAACCCAAGGTGAAATCGAGAAATTAATTTTAGCTCCGAACTTCGGGGCGCTGGTTTTAGTGAAAATAATCTAATTAAGTTTACTATAGAAGATTATTCAGTATTTTATTCCACCATGTGCTGACATTAAAATATTTGTAAACATTTTTTTTTTTTGGGGGGGGGGGCTTACTAATGTCAATTCTAATGAGTTTTTGAAACTACTTCAAAGTATCTTTAACACCAAAAACCAACGATTTGTAGATATTAAATAAGTATTAAAATAATGTTTTAATATTTCCATATTTAAATTAAATGTTTGCTTTTTCTTAAAATGGAGATAACCAATGTCTTTTTCAAACTCCTCAAAGATCTATACCTAAAAGGTACTTTAAATTAAAAGCCTCCTGTGTTATTTGTGATAAAATAAATAATAAAACTATTCTGTCAATGATAACTGCTTTATTCACCATTTTTCCAAACAAGATCTTCTGTTAATGCATGAGCCTCCATTTCAATTTTCATTTGCTCTGAAAAATGATTGAGTTGTAAAAAGCTAAATTTTATAAATTTTAGTTTACAATATTTTAGCATTTATGTAAAACTTTTATTTATTCCTTATTGTCAAAATAAGAATGTAAATCTTATGGTAATCATTTTAAATTAATGTTACATATTGTAGAGATTAGAAATAATCCGGAAGACAGGCTTCTGCAACTGAAAATAAAATCTTAACTACAATTTTCTGGTACATTTCTATCCTGGATGTTAAATTATAAATATTTTTTAAGTTTTTTTAGATTTACAATGTTGATTCTAAAGTAAATTTAGATTGGCTACCTTTAAAAATGTCAAGTTTAAGGTTCTTTCTCTTCCGTGCATTTTTTGAGTTTTAAGTTTTTTAGAACTGATCATCTTGCTTTTAGAATGTTGATTCTCCTATATTTTAAATTCATATCCAGTGTTTGTGAGAATTTCTATGTAAATTTAAAGAACACTTTCATGAGTAAGTTTCTATGATACTAAGTCAGATGTCAGATAATTAACTTTTTTTTCAAACATTTTGAGAAATGTTGATGATCTTGATATTAACTTAAATAGAACTCAGGCCAACTTGCTTCAGAGGTGTCAGTTTTGTTTCTTCTGAACTGAATGAATAGTCACATGTGTTGAATTGCAAAGTTAACTAAAAAAAAAAAATCTTAGATCTCTTAGAATTATGTCAATTATTATGTCTTGCCTTCTCTTCTAATTCTTCTGAGGTATTGATTCGGTATTGAATTGAAGCTAGCTTGACTGAGTTTGTTACTAATTGAATCGTTTGTTGTTACTTTATGTCAACATCCTCTGATAAAGCTTCATTTGACAGAAAGAGTTTTAAGGATTCACATTCTTTGCTGTTCTGTTATCTTACTTACTAGCCAACGCCCACTCTTGGCTGTTGAACCATTTTGTGACACGCTGCCAGCAGATTGGCTTCAGTAAAAAGTTGATTTTCACCCTCCTGTTTTTCTTTTCTGTATTTCTTGTTGTGTTTTTCGTTTTTTTATTGTGTTCCTTGTTCTATATTTCTCAGAAAACCAAAATTGTAATTATATCTCCAGATGCAGAAGCCATTACAAGATTCACCTATAATTATTTTACTTTATTTTATCTTAAATGTTTAAAATTACCATGGTCATGGTTCATGCAATTATTTAGGTCTAATTTAAGTACAGTTTATTAGTCTAAAATTCGTATAATGTAGTCTTTTTTTGTCCCCTCTTAATCTACATTATCCACTACCGTTTAGATTTTTCCTAAAATTTCAAGATTATAATAATATTTAGACTAGATTTTCCAGAGAAGGCAACATTAGACATTTCCAAGTCAGAGTTAGTTGTTGTTACAGAGTTGCTAAAGAATTTCATCGTGAGCAACTCTTTTAAAAATTATTCCTGAGTGGACTCACAATGGCTCTGTTATCACCTCCTCAAGAAGCTTCTCTGGAATATCTAAACTCTTTGAAGCAATGTGATATTTGGTTTAAAACTCATCGAATCTAGTAAAGTAGCTTATTACCTAATTTGATTATATATTACATGTATAAATACGCACTTTTTTAGACTGTTACTCCAATTATTTATATTAATAAAAAAAAAAAAAAAAANAAAAAAACAAAAAAAACAGAAGGGACTAACAATCTAAAGAAGGTGTACAAAATGATTTTCTTGACTGTTACTCACATAAAGTACATTGGACTGAACTTCCCTTTGTCTTAATAGTTATTTAGACAAAGGAATGTGTAAATAATCACATACATCCATTTATATTCTTAAAAAAAATGTAGAAGAGAAACAATCTTCTTCACAAACAGATTCAAACTAAACAAATTACTTCAAATAAATAAATACACCTTAGAAAATTAAGTTTTAAATATTTTTATGACAATTATTATTATTACCCTCTGCCTTTCTTAAGGTTTATATTTTTTTTTTTTTTTAAACTATGTGAATTCAAATGCTCTTATTTAATATTGAATGTTTTGGTTCTATCTGTTTAAATCAAAATCAAGATTAATTATAAATCCAAATCACTTAATCTTACTTGCATCTGACATCCGTCCACTGACAATTGATGGCTGTATAACTATTGTACTTCCTTGAAATACCCTTGTCTCTGCAATTTTGATTTCTTTACTTCCAGCTAAGTTCAGTCTATTCTTTTTACCTGGTTTGAAATCGTCTGTTTCATTCATCGCCATTTGAGTATTTTCAATCAATCGTTTGTCCATTTTGAACCAACCACAATCTACCGCTTCTTCTGTACTTATCCGTTTTTTTGAGTTCGGTATTAACATACGACTGATCAAATCTTTTGCTTCGTTCGACAGTAATTTCGCGACATTTTGATTCAACTGCCACTTTTGATCTACCTGCTGTTTATAGAGCGACCTTACTGAATTTCCAAAGAACGGCATGCTTCGATTTAACATTACAAATAGAACTACGCCCATAGACCACACATCAGAAGCCTTGGGGTCGTATGTTTTCCCTTTAAGTATTTCAGGAGGTGCATAGCCCAGGGAACCGCAGAATGTCTGGCTTGTTTTCTGTTTACCACTTTGATCTACTGTGAATCTGGCAAATCCAAAATCTGTTAATTTAAGATTATAATTTTCAGTAACTAAAATATTTTCACATTTGATATCTCTGTGAGAAATGTTGAGTTGATGAAGATATCCGACACCCAGTATAACTTGCCTGAACCATATTCTTGCTTGTCTCTCAGACAAGTGGCCATATGACAGTAGATATTCTAACAGATCCCCTTTCTCAGCATATCTGTAATACACAGCCAGCTACTGATTAAGAATTTTATTCTATAACCAAATGAAAATTGGAATTTTCAAAATGTTTCAATGTTTTATATAGTTCTAAAATAGAACTAATAATAAGAAAATAATTAGAATAAAAGTATTTGCATCACTTATACTTCTTTCATTTCTACTGGTTTTTGTAAGTTATTTATTTAGTTTATAGTTATTTCTTTTAGAATATGAAAAATTCATCAAACATATACGAAATGTCCTTTTACACTAATAAGCCTATTCTAATGATTTTAAATTAACTTATTTATCACTGCAGTTATTGCAGCTCAAATAAGTAAAATTTACTGTTCTATGATTTCCAAAACAATAGCACTGATAAAGTATGTCAAACCAAGGGAATAGCCAACAAGAGGCTGATTTTTTTGTCACCTTATCAGTTGGGCTAACACAAAAGCACTCCAGATAGACTTAGCATAGGTTCATTGGCTTAACTATGGGCTGGTACCAGGGGGCTCCCAATGCCCACTAGCTATGCCACTGCTTAGGTTGGCAATATTTATTTTTATATACAAGTAGTATTTACCCATTACTTTCTTATTATTAGTATTTTTCACAGTCTACTAGTAATTAATACCTACTGCTTACCTCATAAATATGAAAAATTTATGTGACCTCTGTATAACACTCACTACATGAATAATATTAGGATGGTTGACTTTGCTCAATATTTCTAACTCTCTTGGAAGGAATCTGTAATAGTTTTTAACAAAATTTATTTTTAACATAATAAAGTAAATAAAGGATTTCCACAATAAATTATTGCATACTCAACTCCATGTTGTTCTTATTCCTAATGTGCGATCCCTTTTTTTAACAATACTCAATTCATTTATTTCAGGATCAGCTAAGTAAAGAAAGAGCCATTGTAGCTAAATTTTATAATATTCACCTACAGTACAATTCAGGAAAGAAGACGTGCATTGACAGACAGAGAATCAGATGACACTCAGATTGGCCAACCTGTGTAAGGGTAAAAATAAAGCCACTAGGTCTGTTTTAAACGGTTATCCCGAGGGCCGTGCCCCTCCACTAGAGATTTTTATTTTTGCCTAGTTGGCTCAACCTATTGCCCACAAAAATCTCGAGCTTTCATTGGCTCTCCCCCCAATTTGTCAAACTTATCCATGCTGTCAACGCACGTCTTCTTTACTGAATTGTACTGTAAAGCCCACTAAATAATTAAGTGATCTAGTTCAATTTCTTGAAAAATAAGTCTTGTTTACAAGGAGTAGATGAGTATTATGTGACTATTGTTGTGTTGATTGATAGGATACAAAAAGTAGCAGCATCTTTAAGCTTGAGTTTTTGCATAAAAAGTTTATCTTATTCACCTTATTTGCCATCTACATCTACAGTTTGCACACTACTGTGACTTTTAACAGCATGGGGAAATCCGAAAAATTAGCGAAAAACGATCAATTGTGGTCCGTTGCCCATGCGTCGGACAGTTTCAAACAGTTTGAAGTGTGGTTGGAACAAACCTTTAGTATCATCATAATTGTTACATTCCAGTATTTGTCTGTTATTATTAATTACAAATTCCTTAGACAAGTTAATTTGACTGTCAGATGGGTTTGTTAATTATTGTGCTCTCATATAAGCACTGCATTCTATTATTATTGATTACATTTCAGTTTCTCCGTATTAAAATTAGTATTAGTTCGGACATTGCAGCTGAATAATAAGAATGCGGTTTTATCTATTAGTTACCCATAGATTTATTAAAGGAATAATAATGTTACTAAATTATAATAATAATTTACCTATCTATATATTCTTTTGGAGCTTTATTAGCATCTATTATTTTACAAGCAATGACTGCTGGCTGCTGAGTGCCTTCGGTTTCACAAATTAACTTGTAGACATCTGCATAAGAGCCAAAACCTGTGCATGAAAAATATTCCCTTTTTTTATTTTTTTTATTTCTAGGAACACCAAGATAGAGTTCTTATGTTTCAGCAAAGAATTTTTTTCATTTAAAAATCATTTGCATTATAAGAAAATTAATCATTTGTTTGAAAAATTGAAAATGTCTACAATTCAAATTCAAACCTGGTACTTACAGCTTTGAATGTAATTTTATATTACATCTAACGAGTTCATTTAATTTTTATTCAATAACATAGTTATTTTATTCTAATAAATAAACTAATTATAAAAATTAAACTAGAACTAGAACATCCAATAGTGAATAGCGTCCACTTTGAATCATCCTCTTTAATTTTGTCTGTCTTAAGCCTAGTTTACATTGGTAGAGTAAATGGTCGAGTGCACTAGCTTACTTTTCAGCACAAGTGATGGTCAAGTAAAATGGTGTGCTGTTTTTTGGTAGAGTGATTCTAAAGTCGTTCACACGTGCTTGAGATAGTAGCCTTAGTAAAGTGAGGTGTTTTCGTTTTTAGTTCTGAATAATCCCGCAATTATATGTAGAAGAAGGTATTCAATGTTAGGACAGACGTAGGGTGGGGGGTCTACTCGCCCTTCGGCGGTTGAGCTACTCTACCACCGCACTCGCTCATTTACTCGACCAATTTTTATCCACTATCCTCGACCATTTACTATCCGTATTGTTCACATTAGGCTAGTAGCTTGGTAGAGTGCTACTCAACCGTTTACTCTACCAATGTAAACTAGGTTTTAGAGCTGTATCATGTTTGAAATTCGGTACTTATTCTTTAGACTGTTGCTCCCCTTATAAAAATCGAAGTGTGATATTCCTTTGTCCCAAAGTACATTGGACTAAACATCCCTTTGTCTTTATAGTAATCTAAACTTTATATTATCCATTTATATTCTAAAAAAAAAAAAAAACAGGAGAGTGGGGAGTGACAATCTAAAGAAGTACGGAAATTATTTTAATCTAAAAACCAATATCCTTGATGAATAATCTATTTGGTTACCTATAAGTTTGTCTATATAGTATCCTCTACGTTTAATTACAGTTTCATTTGAGGGAGACTGTACTTCATTTCTCCTCAGCTCTAGTTCAGATAGTCTTCTCGCCATTTAGCATGATCTGTAAAAAATAGTTTATCCTATATAATATAAATAGTATGTTCTTACAATATATTATCTAGTTTATTACCCTTGGACTTCTCCTGATAATCTATTGGGTACTATATTAATACCTCAAAAAATTACATTACACACAACTTTCGAACTTCCATCATACAGTATATAGTATATTTCGCTATTTTTATAAGAGGAGTAACAGTCTAAAGAATAACATTCCGTATACCTTGTTTAGATTGTTACTCCCCTCTGGTTTTTTTTATAAGGGGAGTTACAATCTAAAAAAGTGCCCCAATGTTCACTAATCATGAGATGCGCCTTTATGCCGAATTTTTTCAAATCGATAAATTTTCTGTGTAGTTATTGGTATTGGTAGACGAACAAAAAAATAAACTTTTAAAAGCCAAGTCTCTGAAATGAAGAACTCACTACACTCATTCAAACATCTTAACCATTGTTTTTAAAATATAGAATTTTTTTATAACTTGTTGTGTTTTCCATTTATTAGTTTTAGAGTTTTCATGGTACATTTAATTATTATTGAACATTTTATCAAAATTTATTATAAAAATAACTTCTCGGCGGGGAATCGAACCCGGACTCTCTCCGTCCGCGTTTGAAGCTATTTTCTTAGGAACTAGATTTTTCCCGGGAAAACGGCTTGTACCGTTGGATTTGTTTTTATATGGATTACATTTTAAAATGGTCAAAATAGTCGGAACCGTTTTCGAGAAATAATTTTTTTTCACGGTTTTCTTAAGTTTTTGGAGTTAGTACCACCAAATTTCCATTATTAGTTTTTGTCGGTACATTTAAGAATTATTGAAAATTTTGTCCAAATGTATCATAAAAATAACTTTTTCTCGGCGGGAAATCGACCCAGCCTCTCTCCATCCGTGTTTAAGCTATTTTTAACTAGATTTTTCCCGGGAAAACTGCGCTGATATCATTTATTATAACCTCAATACAATTTACATACTTCAATGAGCCGTGTTAATAGTGTAAATTACAGTGTAAGTTATTTTCTTTTTTACTTTCTCATATAAAGAGAAAGTATTGTGATGGCGCGAAAATTCGATTTTGAGATTTTGATGGATTTACACGTTTTGAGGTCGCCTGAGTCCAAAAAAGTGGTTTTTAAAAAATCTGTCTGTCTGTCGTCTGTCTGTGCAGACGCCTGGGGCCTAAACTACTGGGCCGATTTTGACGAAATTTGGCATACATCTTCAGAAAAATGATGCCCCGAGGCGAAATCGAGAAATGAATTTTAATTTTAGCTTCAAATTTGGGGGTGCTACCCCCAAAAACTCTGAAAAAACGTGATAAAAAATTATTTCTCGAAAACGGTTCCGACGATTTTGATTAAANAATATTAATTGCATGCACTCTAATTCATAGCCCAAAAAGATGACTTATTTCATACTGGTTTTTCGATTATTATAAGTGTAAAGTGACCGACTCGTTCTTCTTGTAATGACCCATGTATTAATCTAACATGAGAAATCATATTCCCCCCCCGGGAGAAGTTATTTTTATGGTATATTTTGATGAAATGCTCAGTAATAATTAAATGTACATACGAAAACTAATAAATTGGCTAAGGAATAATTAACAAGTATATGAGAAAGTTTGTCTGAGTTGTCTCGGACCGATATTTTTTTATATTTTTTTTTCATTGTTCATTTGTTTTCCATTTTTGTTATATTAGTATTTAAATTGACTAAATTTTACATTTTTTTAAAAATTAGAATCGTCGTAGTGGCTCGAAATTTGGAGCTAAAATTCATTTCTCCGTGTGTAAATCCACCAAAATCTCTAATTTTCGCGACATCATAATACTCCTTTACACGAGAAAGTAAAAATTCCTAAATATCTATGGGTGAACACATTTGATTCTACAGGTAATTTCATCTTATCTGTTCGAAATCGGTATGTTGAATATTCTCAAATAATAAATACAAATATGTCTATCATTAGGTTATTTATGATATATTAGGATGCAATGTAATGCATTAAACTAAATGTCTATGTTTAAAAAACCATGCGCTGCGGACAGGATTCGAACCTGTGCGGGTAGAACCCATTGGATTTCAAGTCCAACTCCTTAACCACTCGGACACCGCAGCTGGGTGTTGTTAGCGACAATAGATCGGGTTCCCGACTAGTTTGAAATATTTTATTAAGAGTTGTTGGTTATTTTAATTAGAATAGAAATTAGTAATGAGTAATGGTGTATGAAAAAAAGGTAATTGGCTACATAAAATTAAATCGTATTATACATTTTAAAAATGTTCTCTTGTATGGAAATTGAAATAGTACATTTTATAAAAAGTCAGTACCAATCTAAAGAATGTGTTCGGAATGTTTTTATTTAGACTGTTACTCCCCTTATATAAAATACTACTATTAATACTCGCAGTGGCGTATCCAGGGGGGGGGGGCACGTGCCTCCTCCCAGTCCCAATAGGGTAAAAAAATATCGCCGTATTTTTTTTATTAATACATACATATTTTTTACATTCACCTCATATTAAATTTCACCCCAGAAATGCTTAAAAGTGTCCATATTTTCAAAGTTTTCCAGGGGGAGGTCTTGTTATCACTACAAATATATTATTGCTACTGTTATAAAGAGTTCGCAGTTCAATTCTGAATATCGTGATAGATAATAGATCTGATTATTTCATTCACTGGATTTTTTTTTTTTTTTTTTTGAATATCGTAAAACTGTAACAACTTTTGGACCCAACTAACCAACAATAGTATAGAGTATACAAATATTATATACTATTAATGAAGAGAATGAGTGAAATACAAAAATTTACGTCGTAGCCGAGAATTGAACCTCGTTCCCTTGGTTTTTATCTCATGGCTGATTTTTATCGCCTTTTTCCCTTAATTTTTTAATGATTTGGGTCTCTAAGCATGGAATGCCATTAAATTTTTAATGATTTGGATCTCTAAGCGTGGAAACCTATTAATGTTATGTTATATAGGCAAATATTGTAGCAGTATTTAGTATATTGTATACCTTTCTTACTATGTCTAAAGAAAGATGTTTATTTGATCCTGTGATCTTGTCTTGGCGGATTTAGAGGCCCTGCTTTTGGTGAAGCAGTCATCATTAACTATAATTTAAATTTTTTTAAAAATTCTCTTGATTCATATCACACACGACTATTAAACTAAAATATACTTAAATTATAAAGTACATTGACATTTTTCTGACAAGAAAACATCTGACATGTTATGACATGATTACGTTTAATTAGTATTTTAAATAATTATGAAATAATATTGGATTTTTATTCTTTCCTTTCATTATGGACTAACTGGATACCTGTGCATTGCACCGGACTATGTTACACTGGGGAGATTATAATACATTATAGAGATTATAATAATTATAATACATAAGTATTAAATTCTAATTTGTACATAAT
>KZ651257.1:112888-151944 GCA_001010745.2 Gerris buenoi | reverse complement strand
ACAACAATTACTGTACTCTTAAAGAGCATTTCAACGATATGCATCATGAAGATGAAGGGTATTCATTACTTGTACCCCGTACCTATGTGTACCAAAATTTTAATTTCGTAACCTCATGTAGTCAGACCCCTTAACAGATGACCTTAACCTTGTTTTGAAGAAAAAGTGTGTAAATATTCATCAAATTAGGATAAAAGATATGCCCTCATACGGATACTCTTCTCTTTATATAAGATATAGCTATATTTTTCAATTTTACCCCCCTCCTAAGTGAAAATATAAAACTGTACATAACAACAATTACTGTCCTCTAAAAGAGCTTTTCAACGATATGCATCATCAAGGGTATTCATTACTTTGACATTTGTACCCCGTACCCCTGTGTACCAAAATTTATATTTCGCAAATTCATGTAGACCTTGATTTTTTCCCTTGCTTTGAAGGTCAAGTATGCAAATTTTCATCAAGATCTGACTAAAACTGTCGATTTCTATAAAGAACATACATACATACGTTGACTTTTATATATATGGCCGCCATCTTGAATCAAAATGCCCGCTTGGTATACCATTTATTCGAAAGGAAATAAAGAGCCCCCACTAAAAGTTTGCATGGGCCCCCCAAAACCTTACCGCCGCGTCGCTACTGGTGCGTACCAAATTTTATTGAAATCGCTGCACTTTATTTATATGTTTAGTTTATTTATATGTTTAGTTTGTGCCAGTAAGTAATGTAAGTATATAATATATACTTACATTACTTATATTATACAAGTCTCAAAGGTGTGTGTTTGTCTCCTCAAGTCATTGTGTTTCCTGGGGCATTACACTAACTGTAGGACAAGGACAATGACTTCTACAGTTTTCATAGCGTAAATTTAATATTTTTTAAAACAAAACTATATAAAGGGTAATACAAAGCGACCAAAAAAAAAAAAAAAATTTATTTGTAATAGTTATTTAGCCTAAGGGACACTATCACAATAACATACACAAGTGTGATATTCCTTTGTCCCAAGGTACATTGGACTAAATATCCCTTTTCCTTAAAAGTAATTAAGACCAAGATATAGGAGGATTGGAGGATGCTTAATTAAAAATAATTAATATAAAATACCATTTTTAAAAACTGGTCTTTATCAATATATTATTATTATTTATTTTTTTTTTTTTATTCTTATTTTTTTGTTTTTGTTTCTGTATTCTTCCCCTATATTGTTTTCATGTTTAAAATTTGCGGAAGATTGGAAGACGGGAAGTAATAGGCTAATAGGTGTGCGATGAAACTTACTAAGCAAAGTAATGCAAGACCACTTAAAAAGGACCGAAATAGCTTTAGTAATTTGTCCCCCTCGCGTCGGCACAGATGACGGTCACACTTGGAACTTCCTTATACATATACAAAAATGTATTCAGATCCACCTTCCTTGACTTAAAAACCTTAAAAATCGTAAATTTCGTAAATATATCGAAATTAAAATTGCATTGCCTACCCCATCCCAATACTTTCTTTACCGCTAAGAGAACCAAAGCGTGTTTTAATTAATAACTTAAAAATCTATATGCAAGACATGCCTTGATCTTTAATGGTCCTTATACGGATGACCTTAAAAGAAAAGCTTTGACGTCGTAATCATGTTATAAATAAAATATTATGGTGCTTTTATTGCGCGATTATAGCTCCAAAGACGCTATACTTGGCTAATAAATAATAATAAATAAATGTAGTTTAGAAACAGAGGTATTATGATTGTAATGATTAAAATTCTCAGAGAAACCGCAATTACTTCATTCTCCAAGATCCTATATTTTGTTAGTTCATTACTTCTTTGCGTAAAATTGTGTAAATTAACTTATCCTGTTAATGTTTTTGCTATCGCATCTTTCTAGTCTACCAACTATTGTTGTTCAAAATTATATCGATATAAAATGTAAAATTTGAGGTACTTCTTTAGATTGTTACTCGCCTATGTTTTTTTTTTTTTTTAAATATAAATGACTGACTAAATAACTATTAAGACAAAGGGATGTTTAGTCCAATAATGTACTTTGAGACAAAGGAATATGACACATCTGTTTTTATGAGGAGAGTAAAGAAGCTATAAAGATGAACATTCACTACACTTTGTTTAGATTGTTACTCCCCTCTGATTTCTATTAGGGGAATAACAATCTAAAGAAGTTCCTCAATTTGCCGAACTTACTGAAGGTAACGGAAAAGTTTTAGGTCTCCGATTTCAAAAATTCCAAGACAGAAATCCGTTTCAGACATCAGGAAACATTTTTGGTTCGGTCGGTCGGTCTGTCGTTCAATTTTTGCGAACCGCCATATCTTAAAAACTACACGTTAAATTTTTAATGAAATTTGGGTGGTAGGTCATAATTAGCCCATTGTTGATTGTTGGTCCCATATAAGTTTTAACCTTCTGCGCCCATTGGTTTCTATTCCACATGTGCACAAAACATACATTTATTTAAACCTATAGCTTCAAATCAAAAGTACTTATCTGATTTGAATGAAACTTTTATAGTTTATCGAAAGTAACGCGCCGATAGCCCCAGGGTAATTTGAACCGTCTACGCTCTTTAACGTTTACTAAATTAATACTTTGGTATAGTCTATTTTTATTTGTTTGTCTGATCTCTAAACCTTTATCTCATCCATTGAATAAGTACGAATGACGTTAAAAGGGAGCTTTGACGTCATATTTAAGGACCGCAAAGAGGGTGTAGGCGGTAATTGATCAAGCAGTAAAAAGGAGGATTGAAAAGGGGTTTATAAGGAGCTTTTGAAGGTAGAATAGTGTACAAATAAGTTTTCGTTTATAACTCCACTAAAAATCATCGAGAAGGCCATTCAATATTCAACTTTGTTGAAGCTGTGTTGAGCAATGCACCAATTTTAGATAAATAATCCTTATAAAAAAAGCGTTAGCTAAATTTGGACAGATGCTTTAATTGCGGACATCTATATTTATGTCCATAAATTCATTGTGACCTAGAATTGAGTCAAAGAATAGGTTTTGTACCAATTAGACCAAAGAATGCTTGGAGAAGGAAGGTTCGTGGAATTTCTTACAGCGGTTTATGGGTTGATTTCTAACGAATGGAAAATTAGGGTTTTAGAGGTTGAGGTTGACTACTTAAACAGGAAGCATTAAAAGTGATTAGTAATCAAAAGAAATTACTGCCTACAAGGAATTCCCAACAATTGATTTACTTTTGTATCATTTGTTCTTATGTCTATACTGGAATATTTTGGTTTTCTCTAAAAAAAACAATTCATTCCGAATGTTTAATCAAATCAATTTTTTTATATCGTGCATTTTCAAGAGTTAATTTAATATCAAATATACATGGCCCTAAATTACATCATCTTTTTGTAAAGTATGAGGAAGGAAATTCTCCGAACATTTACTATTATTATGCTTATTTTTTTGTTATATCTTATTCATTATGAAGGTATATCCTTCAACCCTCGTATATTGTAATATAATCCTTTAGAAAAAAAATTCGGTAGGAAATGAAACATTACTTATTGGTTATTGAGATTCTTATTCCTAGTAACCTATAGTATCAAATGATAGTTGGTTCCCACGACTTCTTAAGAGTCGGTAGCGTCATAACGATATTTTGACTTATTACTTAAACATGACTCATAATTTGGTTTTATCCAACTAGGATCTCTATCAGATGTGATAATATCTAATAAAAAATATATATTTACGTTTTATTATATAAGCAATCATTCCTATTAAAAATCATTTATCAATATGTTACGACGTAAACTGCTTCTATTAATCTTTATTAGTTAAATTCAAGGACTAGGTTAGTATATATTGATTTGACAAAGGAGTTTAAATTTGACAGATAATTTAAGTTTATAAATGACAAGAATGTAAAGTTATAAGTTTACTTGTAATTACTTTATAATAATATAAAGATACTCTCAATGATCGTATTGAACTGTACTCTCAGTCGAACTGAACATTAATCATCAGTTGTAATCGATTAAATATTCCCTGGTTAAAGTGTTAGAGTAGCTAAAAATTTTTAAAAAACTCAGACTAACGTTCTCATATGCGAGATCATAATTACTTAGCCCAGCCTTTTCTGTTTATTAGTTTTTAGTATATTTAATTAATATTGAACATTTTATTCAAATTTGTTATAAAAATAACTTCTCCTTGGCGTAAAATCGAACCCGGCCTCTCTCCGTCCGCGTCCAAAGGTGTTTTCTCAGTAACTAGATTTTTCCTATAGAATCTTTTAATCAATCAAAATAGCCTTTCAAACCCGTTTTTGAGAAATATATATATTTTCTTTACATTTTCCAGAGTTCAGCACGAAAACGAGCCTAGCACGCCCAAATTTGGAGCTAAAATTCATTTCTCGATTTCGCCTAGGAGTATGATTTGTTTTGATGATGTATGCCAAATTCCGTCTAAATCGGCTCTGTAGTTAAGGCTGCAGAACATTTTTTAAAAACCTATTTTTTTTGACTTAATATAATATTATATTATAGTATAAATTCATCAAAATCTCAATCGAATGTTCGCGCCATCACAATACTTTCTCTTTAAATGAGAAAGTAAAAATACAAATTCACCTGAAATAACTAACAAAAAAAAAAAAAAAAATTGCACACTTTTAGTAGGTATTCCTTGATATAATCAACATACCTACAACTAAATAAAAGTTACTTTGAATTGAATATTTATTTTTTTAAATATAATTATTGTGGGACCAAATTTTATTGTAAACCATCTGCATTCCCTTTCACTCTTTCCTGTTGTTAAGCACTCACTGCCATGTGTCTCCGTCTCCTCCACACACTTCGTCCTTTTTTTCGGTCTTCCTCTGGGCAAAATTTATATTCCTTTATGTGCAATTAGTCTGTCCAAATAATATTATTATACATATTGCCAGCCACTTTTTACCTTCTTTCCATTTCTATACGTTTTCTATATCGTCTGAAGTCTGAGCCAAATGAGTCTTATTGCATTGGCAGCGCGGGACAGAATGGAAAATATGGAATTGGGAGCCAATAAGAGCTCAGAATTTTAAAATCCTTGATTCTCATTGGCTCCCCGCCCCATTTCTTCGACATACCCGCGCAGTCAATGCACAAAGCCTCATTTGGCACAGTCCAATAGATGTAGTAGAAGAAAAATTGTCAGAGCTAACGAAAAAAATATTGTAATCTTCAAATTAGTACACCCCTCAAAGGAGGACTACAACTCATAAAGGGTATCCATACAGAGGAACAAAAGTTTGGTTTTTAACAATAGTTAAATTGAAAAACAATAGTTAGAATTGTGTTTAGGATGTAGGCTTTATGCGATACCTTTTAAGCCTCGTCCAAACTGCTGAACCGAACAGAGGAAACGCGCATGCGTGCGCCTGCGCACCTCACTGTGGGCATGCGCAGAGATCAATGTTCGGCTCGTTTCCTCTGTCAGGTTCGGCGGTCTGGACGAGGCTCAACTGTAAAATCTTTTCAGGTTGCAACCTTTGTAAGGTTTGTGCCTCATATAGCATCCTATTAAACATTCACAAGCAACTCTATTTCTTTGCAGATAGGAAACTTTCCTGTTGACATGGGTCACGATTGTCTCACCAACCTGTACATGGTTTTTGTCAATAAGTACGGTAGATTCACCAACGATCCATGCGTAGGTTGGAACCCAGCTGGTTGAACGCTCAGAAACACAATCCCTAGTCGTGATAGAACGGCTTTTAACAATTGCGCATGTCCGTTATAATTCTGCGGGTGGTTTCCACCTTGGTTACAACAAACCTAATATTCAAATGAGCACACAACACAAAACGTTTATAACATCTTAAGTGACATTTACATTTGAAGCAATAACAATAAATAAGTCTCTGTGCTACATAATCTATAGAATGTTAAAAGGACCTTATCCGAAGTTATCCGAACCACTATACTCAGAACATTCAGTTTATTTTTCCATTTTATTTTAATTTATTACCACAATAGGTCAAATGAGAGGATTATTGATATGTGTTATTACCATAAAGTAGTAAACAGTTTAAGAATGAAGTTTAAGTTAAAAGGAATTATACTCTCTTCCTGAATTATCTTAGCTTTGTCCAACAAGACCCTGTGATCTGAAGAATATAGGTCTCTCCACTCCACGCATGCCGTTCGTCCTCTTTTCTTCTCTCATGTCTAATGTAATGAAAATGAATGCTCTGTTTATTTATAATAGGTGTACGTTTTTCCACATTATTAGGATTAAAGACTGGGGATAGTTGTTTGAGCACTTAGAACTTAGACCACACTAATTATTGGAAGTGTTTTATATATAATTTTATATAATTCAAATAATGCGCAGTTTTTAACTTTAACTTAATAGTTACAGTTTTTCAAGCAATGTTATTTTTCCCCCGAATTTGTCTTAAGAGCTGTGAGGTTAAATATTTTAGGTCGGTCTTGTGGGTAAAATGGAATAACCAGAATATTAACCAACCCACAACTTTACTAACCAACTATTTTATAAATATATTTTATGTACTTGCGGCAGCAAAATGGGGCATTATTGAAAACTTATTTCGGGCAAGTAAGTTCGGGTAAGTTTATTGTTATTATTGTTGTTGTTTTGTTGTTATTTTTTATTGTTTTTATTGTTACTATCGTTATTATTGGCAATAATATTATATTATTATCTTTATCATACAATATATTATTATCTTTATCTTTGTTAAAAAAAGAAAAGCGGAGTAACTGGTACTAATGCAGCTTGACATGCATATTATTCTTGAAGTCATTCCTTGATTAGACCAGCTGCTTTCTTGATTTATCCAAATAAGTTTTTTTCTTAATTATGTAAAATATTTGTAAGATACCAATAGTTTTAGTTATTTTAGTACTAAACAAATAAAAGTTTATATTATTTTATGAATTCTCTTGAGAATGATCTTATGAAAAAAAACACACCATTACAAATACATAGTTATTAAAGTTTGTATTGCTATTTTCGAATATTTCAATAATAATGAACTATTTCTGCAAATTTAAATGGAATTCCAAAATACCCTAGGTTCCTCTACCTTTTTTTTTTTTTTTTTTTTTTTTTTTTTTTTTTTTTTTTTTTTTTTTTTTTTTTTTAATAAATTTATTATTCTACATTTATTTGTAGTATAAAAGTTATTTTTTATTAAAGAAAAATGAATGCTCAACCCAATTAATTCAAAATATCAAGAGGTTATTAGGGTTTATATCAGGATTAATAAAAAATCAAAATACATATTATTATACATCTAGGTTGTATATCAAAAGGGTTTTTTTTTTTTTTTTTTTTAATTTAGGGAGCCAAAACAAAGTACAAACATAAACGTAGCACAAAAATGTTTATTTATATTAAGGAACAAGTTTCTAAGAACACATATTAACGGCCTAACAATATAGCTAACTGATTCACAGAAAAAAAGAGCGTATTTAGGTTTATATATTAGAACAATAGACTTGATTCGAAGAAAAACAATTAAATTAGATATTACTCCTTATTTTAGATCCCAAATGAAGGTTAAGGTTAATACGAAATAGATCCACTTCTCTGAATTCTGTACTATTTTTAAAAAATATTAGTGTCCCCTATTACAAGAAAATTATATTCTGGAACTAGAATCCGTTGAGAAACTGCGATTTATACACATTTCTAACGATTGTTTTAATCTTAAATCTATTTTAGGAATTTTTTTTTAAAAAAATGGATTTTGGGAAGTCGCAGTCTCGAAATATAGTTTGGGATTAAATTTAAATTCTAAACAATGCTTACGGAAGTACATGACTCCATAAATGCAAAATGTATTTAAAATCAGGTCACTAAAATACTCCACACATCAGCTGTAACAGACTTCAGGTTGGAATAGATTGAATTCGAATTGAAAAAATGCACACCCGTGTCAATAGAAATATACGAAGTTTGGAGTATAATGAGTTGCACTGTAGGTTCTTGGTACTTGATTAAAAGCAACATTAGTTTTTATAAAATAATGAAAAAATGGTCCGAGACAACTCAGACAAATTTTTTACCACGACTTTATACTTTATAATCAGTCCAGCGTTTTCCATTTATTAATTTTAGAGTTTTTATCGGTAAATTCAATCATTATTGATCATTTTATCAAAATGTATCAATAAAATAACTTCTCCTCGGTAGGGAATCGAACCCGGCCTCTCTCCGTCCGCGTTTAAAGTTTAAAGCTTTTATTTATTTATTTATTTTAGGGAAAACGGCTTACATCGTTAGATCTGAATTTAAATGGAATTCATTTTAGAACTTTTTAATTAAAAACCATTTTCGAGAAATAAAAATTTCTCTCTTAAAAACTTTTTTTTAAAATAGTTTTTGGACCTACATTTGGAGCCAAAATTCATTACTCCACTTCGCCTCGGGGTATGTTTTTTCTGAACATGTGTGCCAAATTTCGTCAAAATCAGCATAGTAGTTTAAGCTCCACTCGTCTGCACAAACGACAGTCGGCAGTCGATGGTTAGATATTTTTTAAAAATCACTTTTTTGGACTCAGGGGACCTCAAAACTTGTAAAGCCATCAAAATCTCAAAATTGAATTTTCGTGCTTATCACAATACTTTATAGCTTTCGAGCTTACCGAAGGTAACGGAAGCATTGTGTTATAACTTTTGAGAACAAAAAAGGTTTGATGCCTCGGATTTTAAAAATTTCAAGTCAGAAATCCGTTTCAGACATCAGGGAACATTTTTGGTTCCGTGTCTGTCTGTCGGTTTGTGTGTCCGCGAATCATGAAACGTGTGACGATAACTTGAGTAAATGTCGACCCATTTTAATGAAATTTGGTAGACATGTTCATTTTACCAATGCTCAGGTCGAGTTCGTTGGACAATGTTATCCGTTCAAGCGTTCAGCGCAACGCTCGCGTAAACGTGAACTTCAAATTTAATATTGGAATTTTCGGTCGGGAAAAAAATCAAACCTTATCTATTCAATGAGACGAACATTTTTTTCAAATTCAATTTTTTGGTAAAACCTACAGCTAGACCTCTATGAAGTGTTAAATAAAGATCGCAAAAAACTGTTAATTGTTTTTACACAATAAACAATATAACAATAAAGTAATAAAACAAAGTAGTTAATGTTAATATAACTATAAAGTACATAATAGGATGCGAGGAAGTTATGTGCCACACTAATTGGCAGTGTATTTTTCTTCATATGAGAAAGTAAAAACGAGAAGCCTCTCCACAATTGAATATTTAATTATCAAAACTAGTTTTCGTCGTCTCGGCCGTCACCAGTGCCGGTAAAGGGTCGACACTGATGATGGCCAAGAGGCTGACAACTCAATTTCCGCTCTTATTCTTCATCAGTTTATATCTTGTACAGGCGGCACTACAAGATTAACAATACACGATTAACAGTACACTACTTATATATTGAAAGAAATAGATAAGTTTAAGTTAGATGTAGGAGCGTCTATAGTCTATGGAGTTCATCTTAAAGGAATAACAAAATGTCTCTCCAAAGATAAGTTTAAGGTTATTATTATTATTATTTTTTTTTTAACGTACTTGAAGTCTAAAGAAAGTTTTACGTTACTTTAACATTTCTAATAATATGAATTCAAGATGTAGATATATGGAGGCGTTTATTCAAACGTCTTTTGTTATACTCTTTAAAGGAAAGGGTCGAGAAGGGCATTATGGAGAGGTCTGTAAGATCGATTCAAAAGAGCCAACCAGTCTTGGCATCTTAAAAGAGATAACAGATAACTCACTCTGAATAACTCTTGAGTTTAGTGCCTGTGAATCACTGCTAACCTACGTACCTTAGCCCTGAAAAAAAAAATTTGTACAATATACGTATATTTATATACATAGTTTGAATCAAGACCGGAAACTTCATAATATGATATCCAGAGAATAACGAAGATGTGTCAATATGTAATGTAATGTACAATGTAATATGTAATGCAATTCATATAATAATTAGGTATATGGAAAAATGGAAACTATTTAGAAATAATGTTCCTCTTACTTCAGTTGGACGCGTCATTAGAATCATTTTATGTTTGAGTTTGACGCGTAATTAAAATTAGAATAATCTCAAAACTTTTATTTTCTGAGAGTGTCTGAATAAACTGGTATCCATCCAAACTTAATTTATTATATGTAATTAAAGGTGGCAGGAAAATTCTCTCTACGTTAAATTATGATTTATTGCATATGCAGTGTGCCGGTCTCTCGCTTACCATAACTCACCCCCTATAAAAGTTTTTGTTTAGTCCACGTTTTCATCTTTTTCAGCACTGATGATGACCTTATATACAGACTGAAAGCTGCAAATTAAATCATCATTTAACGTGGAGAGATTTTTCCTTCTCCCTTTACTGATGACCTCCATTAACGCTCCACGCATCCTATCATAACATTGTTTGTTAGAATTTGATTCATGAATGAGGCATCATTTAAATTCTAAAAAAAATCATAGGGGAGTAACAATCTAAAGAAGTACCTTTATTTTTATTAATACACCTACTGTGTGTCCCCGGATTGACGCGACGCATGAATAGGTGAAAAATACTAAACATTTTTTAAATTGAAATTTTATCACCTGAGGTTCAGCCTTGCTTAAATGAAAATTAATTTATGTCATAGTTTTAGTTTCAAAAAATCAAGTGTCTTGGAAATTTACAAAAAAACAACTTATTTTTCTCACTATTAAAGTGCTTTTTATCTAGGAGATAAGAAAAAATTTTATTTAAAAAAGTTGTTCAGAAAGAAAAACTGAGTAAGAATACAAAATTGTAAAACCCACCGACTACCTAGATGTATTGCACTATAAACAATTTTTTTTAATTGTTGACAATATGTTGAATAATTTCCTTAGTAAAAGTTCTTACAAAATTGATGAAGTATGCAAGTGCAAAAAAGTTTTAGTTTACTTTCTAATAATTAAATAACAAATCTAAATGTCTAAATGTCTGCCAAGATATTTAGATAATTAGTAGGTATAAGAGATAACAATAATAAAAATAACAACACAAATAATAACGATTAAATTTAATTTCATACTAACTTAAATACAGGCACAAAAGTATGGAAACCCCTGAATAACTCCTCAGAAATGCATTTTTTTTGGAATAAGTTAAATACAAACGTTTTAGGATTTTTCCTTAGCTATTCAATGGTGATCTTGGATTTGACCTCAACCTTGCCCTTAAGGGTCATTTGAAGGTTAACTTTGTTATTTTAAATGGGAACCCGCATTTTTTATTGCGGATTTGAAAAGAGCAGGCAATTTTATGTAAAATATGATCTTGACCATGTCCTTGAGCATGACCTTTAAGGTCATTCCAAGGTCAAAATTGTTTTTCCAATGGGAAACTCTAATTTGTATTGCGGATTGTGAAATAACCAAATTTTTCCCTTCAACGGCAGCCTTCACCACGGACTACACCACGTCATTGAACATGACCTTCAAGGTCATTTCAGCCCTTTCCCCACCCCTTTATTTATTTATTTATTTGCTTAAGTACTTTTATTCAATTTTTTCCTTCATGGTCTTATTTCTGGTCATGGTCAAGAATGTGGTCAACCTTTAAGAAAAAAATAATGGAATAAAAGTACTTAAACAAATTAATTAATGAAAAAAGGGGTGGGGGAAGGGCTGAAATGACCTTGAAGATCATATTTAATGACATGGTGTAGTCCGTGGTGAAGGCTGCCGTTGAAGGGAAAAATTTGGTTATTTCACAATCCGCAATACAAATTAGAGTTTCCCATGGGAAAAACAATTTTGACCTTGGAATGACCTTAAAGGTCATGCTCAAGGACATGGTCAAGGTCATATTTAACATAAAATTGCCTGCTCTTTTCAAATCCGCAATAAAAAATGCGGGTTCCCATTTAAAATAACAAAGTTAACCTTCAAAAACCCTTAAGGGCAACGTTAAGGTCAAATCCAAGAACTTGAAAAAAAATCTTGAAACTTTTGTATTTAACTTATTCCAAAAAAATGCATTTCTGACGAGTTATTCAGGGGTTTCCATACTTTTGTGCCACCCTGTATATTCAAAGTGGTATTTGCGAAGTTTAAAATCTACTTTATGGCACAGAGATCACTAATAGTTTTCACTACTTTTAACAGCACACTAGGCAAAATATGGGATGGAAGAATACAAAAAATATCAAAGTGGGCAGAATGTTTTAAAATGTTGTATTGTTACTCAGTTTTTCTTTCTAAACAACAACTTTTTTGGGTAAACGAATTGTATCTCTTATTCATCTCCTATATTCATGCGTCGATCCGGGGACACACTATATGTTTAATAGTACTTATCTGATGTTGATGAAATTTGAGTGGTTTGTCGTTAGTAGAACACAGAGCTTGAACTAATAGGTTTGTTCCAACCACACCTCGAACTGGTTTCAAACTGTACGACGCATGTGCATTAGCAAAAAACGTTTAAGTGTGGTCCGATGCGCATGCGTCGGACAGTACCAAACCGGTTTGAGGTGTGGTTGGAACAAACCTAATATGAAACCATCCATACTAAGTTCAGCCGTCTAAGCTTATTAGATATTGAATTAAATTAATGTGATCCCCACAAGGAATCGAAACAGCTCCAAAAAAACATTGATAGAATCACATTTGCGTTTTCCATTTAAAAGCTAAATAGAAAAGGATTCTTATTTTTAAAACAAGTTGATCCCACCTGACGTCAAATTATAAAATCAAATGTTAAACCAAATGCTATGACGTCCACTACGAGTACTTATAGCAGTTGATTAGTAAGATCTTATCACAGCTTATCACATCTTAAATATAATTTAGTTTAATTAAACTTTACGCATGAAATCCGTACAATTTGTTTTTTTTTATGTGTGTAGTTCTTATGAGTTTTTAAAATTAGCATAACTATATGCACATAATTATAAGGTCTTGTTCTTTGCCAAAATATAGATTAGACAGAATGCCTAAATTGCTTTTCGTTACGCCCAATTAAACGTACTTTATGAGTTACTATTAATAGCTAATTATTTAATTAAAACAATTGTAAGCTTAATATTTAGATTGCATTCGGCCAAATTGAACATGTCACTTTGTATTTACAATTTAAAATTGAACAAAAATTAACATTTTTGGACCCATTATATTGTTTGTATAAATTAGATTGAGTGTGTCTAAACACGATTAAATTAATAGCATAACAATTATAACAAAGAAAAAAAAAATTGTTTCTGAAGTACCTTCATCAAATAAATAATTATTTGCTAAACATTGAAAAAAGCAATTTTACACAGAGGGGATCTCATGTTCGAACTATGCGACCCCTGTCTTTTTTAGTCAACTGATTTTGAGTTCTTTGAATTCAAAAATTCAATCTTTGAATAATCTTTTTTTATGTATCCCCTCCCAATTTTTTTTTTTTTTTTTTGATGTAGAAGAAACTTATAATCTTTGTTTTTAATTAATGGTTACGTTCTTATGACCCATCCAACTATTGTTGTGTATAAAGTAACTAGATCATAATCATAATATAGTTTTTGTGACCATGTGTAAATTCTAGAATTGTAAGGTTTTTCTACGGGGAATTCTTATTCATCTTTAAACTGCCCTAAAAAACCCATTGGCGGCAATGAGTAACCTAAAAGTGTATACACAGACTGACTTAGTTAACTAGAATGTTTGTAACCAATTAGACGTCTTAAATGAATAGAAACATATTCTTGGTTCCTTTTTCTTGGTTAAAAGCTCTTAAATATCAAGTTCTCGAGGAAGTACCTATTTGAGAAAGATTGATAATTAACAAAATACAAATAATAATTAGAGAGTGAACAATAAAATAAATAAGAGTCGTGTTTTCACTTTTCCGAAGGTACATAGGAAAAGTAGTGTTTTGGCAGTTTTTTAAGACGATTTGAGTTAGCTGGATGTCAGTCTGTCTGTCTGTCTGTGTCTTTCTGTCTGTGTCACGCATAACTCTCACAGTTTTTTAAGCTAGAGACTTAGGCTAGAGGAAAATTGAATCCAGTTTGTTGAGTCAGCAAAACTTGAAAAAAATTGTAAAAAATCTTAAGTGTGATCGAGTTTAAATTTGGCACGGATGTACCTCTCTTTATGACAAACAAATCCACCAAATTTCATTTTGATATAGGCGCCATTTGGAAGTTATCGCGATTTTTTAATGTTGTAACTTTGACGGTTAGTAATGCTGAAAGTATATAAACACGTGTTTAACATTTCGTTGCAACTGGTAAAAAAATAAGGAACAAATATAGAAAAAACCCGATGAAATTATTAGGTACATTAATAAGTTAAAAATTATAAAGCGAACATAATTATTAATTAGTGGGATACTCAGAAACTAGATTTATCCCGGGAAAACGGCTTATATCATTAGATTGCATTTAAATGGACTACATTTTAGTTGATTTTTTTTTGGGGGGGGGGGGGTTTGCCTCTCTCGCGTTTGATTTTTCTGAACATGTATGCCAAATTTCGTTAAAATTGGCCCAGTAGTTTAGCGTTCACCGTCATCAAAGACGACAGACAGACATTTTTTTTAAAAAAAAACACTTTTTTTGTCTCAGAGGACCTCAATTTTGTGCGGGTTATAAAAGAGAATTTTTAAAAACATTATTAAGTTGAGATAGACCTTAGAATTAATTATTCTAATTTAAAGTATTCAGTAATAAACGTAGCTAATATAAATCACTTTTTAAAGCTACTAAAAAGGGAGCTTTGTATATTTAGAACAAAGGTTATTTCGGGATAAGTTTTTCTAAGAATTCAAGACAAAGGATTCAGGGAAAAGGGCTAGGTATTAGGAAGCTATTATAAGATATTAATAAATGCTTTTATTTTTATCTTAAACTTTCATCGCGTCATCAGACACGTAAAGGGACAAAGAAAAATAACTTGTCTGAAATAATAATTTATTACATTCCTGAAATTTTGATCTTCAAAAATTGGATTATTAATTTTTAAAGTAGGTAGTTACTGTAGTCTGTCCCAAGCGAGAGTTAGTGCGTTGACAGCACTAACAGTCCGGAAATCGAGTGACACACAGATTGTCCAACCTCTTAGGGAAAAAATAAAGCCACTACAATCACCTTCTTATATTATGGTTATCCAGAGGGCAAATCTTGAGTTCTCATTGGCTCCCCACCCCATTTGCTATTTTTTCCCGCGCTGTCAACGCAGTAACTCTCGTTTGGGACTGACTGGAGATCTTCAGCGATTGCTGTGAAACTTATGAAATTGCTTCGTAAAGTTATTGAAGTAACTCAAAAGTTATTGAAAGAACTCTACATTTCTATTTGAAATTTAAATTCTTCGATGTGTCCGGTAACTTATTGTTAAAAAAAGTTGGTTCCATGAATCGAAAATATGATATTATACTTATAATGACAGTGTTAAATTATTATCTTTTGAATAAAATATACCTTAAATCTTTTAAATTGAGCTTATGATGGTTGAAAATGATCTATATTACGTTTGCTACTACCGTGCTACAATTAACTGATCTAATTTACACTTTTGTAAGTAAAAGTTTAATTTTTAGTGATGAAGTGCCAACAAAAATCAACATCAAAAGCGAAACACCTATTTATAGTGATAGTGCTGCGACAATTATTGCACGTTTTAGTTTACACTTACTACGAGTTTTATTTAGTCAAGTAAAGTACCTCAAAATCAACATCGAAACATCTATCTACAGTTAAAACAATAAACTGATTTGTTTTACATACCAGGACGCCAGGACGAGTTTAATTCAAAGCAGTCAAGTACCTCAAAATCAACAAAAACATCTATCTATCTATAGTAGTGCGATAATTATTATCTAGTTTTCACTAAGAATTTTATTAAGTCAAGTGATGTACCTCAAAATCAACATCAAAACAAAACTCTATCTACAAAAATATCTAGTTCTAGTTAACTATCTATCTACAGTAGTACAACAATTAAATGATTTACTTGAAGTTTACATAATACAGAGTTTTATTTTAAGTATAGTGAAGTACCTCAAAATCAACATAGAGTTAACTACACATAGTCGTACTACAATAAACCAATTATTTTTTATTCTTCTTTACGATAACTCAGTAAATGTAAATTTTCTTCAATATGCTAAATAATATAAAAGGGCCTGTTCAGAGAGAATACCTATCAATAAAATAAATACTTAAATTCCACCCTTTCTTATCATTATCTTATTTTTCCAAAGTAAATCAAGAAGTTTGCTTATAAAGCAGGTTTCTTTCATATGACGTCACATCATAAATGAAAAAAAAATTTTATTACGTCAGATCTCTTTTACCAAAATGTCTTGTGTCATTAATAGATTAGTGACGCACACATCTGTGGTCAATATACCTTGTTGCAACTTCAAAGGGAGTTAGATTCTAGTTAAATGTTTAGTATAATTTAAATATTTTAATAGTTTAATTATTATTACTTTCTCTTATAAAGAGAAAGTATTGTGATGGCACGAAAATTCGATTTTGAGATTTTGATGGATTTACGCGTTTTGAGGTCCCCTGAGTCCAAAGAAGTGGTTTTTAAAAATTGTCTGTTTATGTGTCGTCTGTGCAGACGACTAGAGCCTAAACTACTGGGCCGATTTTGACGAAATTTGGCATACACGTTCAGAAAAATCATACCCTGAGGGGAAATGAAAAGTTCCAAATTTGGGGGGTGCTATCCTAAAACTCTGAAAAAACGTGAAACAAATTATCTTTCGAAAACGGTTCCGACTCTGACGTTTTTTATTAAAAAATTGTAAAATGTAGTCCATAGTTTAACGTACGTTAAATACGAATCTAACGATATAAGCCGTTTTCCTGGAAAAAATCTACTTCCTGAGAAAATAGCAAACGCAGACGGAGAGAGGCCGGGTTCGATTCCCCGCCCAGGAGAAGTTATTTTTATGATAAATATTGATCAAATGTTTAATAATAATTAAATGTACTTAAGAAAACTAATGGAAAATATTGGGCTAAGTAATTATGAACCCTTATGAGAAAGTTTGTCTGAGTTGTCTCGGACCGATTTTTACTTATATCCATTATCCGTCATTTTCTATTCTTCTTGTTGAATCTTGTACAAGTATACAAGTTTCTAGTCTTCTTGCCCAATATTTGTCATGTAGAAAGCTTTCATTGTTATCTTTTCCAATCTAGCTTTTTTAAAATAATCTTTATTTAAGTTAGCTTCTGGTAAAAATCTGCTTATTTTTAGAACGACTTTAATCTATTTGTGACGTCATTAAGCAGCTGTTTGGATCGACCGGACCGTGTTAATATTCTTCAACTGATCGATCTGTTTTTCCTAGAGTTAGGTTTTCGTGATAGATAAGGTTTCGCTTGGTTGCCCTAGTTTTTCTTCCGTTCTGAATGGATTTTTAGGCAGGAAAGATGTCAGCAGAGGGGATCTGAGGTGAGGTTTTAGTTGTTTTGGTTATTTTCGTTTATAATCCTCAAAGCTAGTACGGTTCCGACCCTGACGCAGTCTGGCGGGGAAGCGTAGCACCCCCTCCACGACCGACCCATACTAAATACAACTCGGAAACACTACTATACGATAACTTCAGTCTACGCTCGACGCAAGGTTCGTTCGTACGCTACTCCAAATCGCGTTCCTTTCCACCGCCAGAGGAAACAATTCAAAACTCGTTAACTTGCTCATCATCGTGGAATTACATAACATCCTAATTATACTTGTGCATAATTACAGGCTCATCCTTGTGACTATCCAGGTAGTTTTAATGTTTTCATATTGTTTTAAAATGTATTTATTTGTTTCCTTTATTTATTACAATATCTTCGTTTAATTTTTACATTCATACTAACATATCTACTTTGCTCGAAGAAGCTAAATAAAATATACAAAATAACAATATAATCGTATTAGTAATATAATGTTTAAAGCTTATATATTTCAATAAAACATTACGAAAAATGAGTATCATTATATTTATTTGATTGGGTGTATTTCTACTGTTTATTGGCGAATGCGAATACTAACTTAATCGCTTTGGCGAACTTAATCTGCATATTATATATTATAGAAATATTAAAATGCGATCTTGTTTTGTATTCTAATTTTGCTTTATCAAATACTAACCAATTATAACACTCGCAGAGCTTTGCTCTTGATTCGATCATTGTTCATTATATAAGAAGCACTACTAATCTAACAAAATAAGAAATAAATAAACCATATTTTAATTGGGTGTAACTTCATTTATTTGTAGAAGTGTTATGTTTAATAGTTTAATTACCCCTTTGTTTGAACTGAGATACACGATGCGTTCGAGAATCGCTTTGCAGCAAGAGATTATATCCCTTTGTCAAACAGTACATTTGTATGATTTATATATTTGAGTGATATTATATGCATGATTTGTACATAAGAGAGTTGATATCCCTTAGGCAAAATAATACATTCCAGTACCAGTAAAGCCTGTGCACTTTTCTAACATCTTCCCTAGCACCGTATTCCTCAGTTTTACCCCGATAATTAAAAATTAGTTAAATAATCTTTTACTTCCAAGCTTACGGTAGGTAACGGAAGCTATGTGTGATGAATATTTTCATGTCTCCGATTTCAAAAATTCCGAGACTGAAATTCGTTTCAAACACCAGGGAATATTTTTGGTTCCTTACCTATCTGTCGGTCTGTCTGTCTTTCACTCAATATTATTCTTCTTATTTTGGTTGCTAAAAAAGTTTCCCCATTGCATCTTTTCCACTTGAATCTTTTTACCTTGAATACTTAAGTGTGTGGAAGTTATCGTCTTAACACTAATTGAAATCCTGAAACTAATTGAGTTCCTTGAAATTATGTTTTTACGTTTAGATGTTATGTTAATGCTTGTACGTGGTAATTAGCAGTTAGAAACAAAAGAAGCCAGAAGCCACATTAAAATTTCATTCTTAACATTAATATTCGAAATTACTTTGACAATTTCTAAAAAATTAGGCGGTACTTCTTTAGATTGTTACTCCCCTATGTCTTTTTAGAATATAAATGACTGACAAAGGGATGTTTAGTCAATGTACTTTGGGACAAAGGAATATCACACTTCTGATTTTATAAGGGAAGTAACAATCTAAAGAAGAAAATGTCGTACACCTTCATTAGATTGTTACTCGTCTCTTGTTTTTCATAAGGGGAGTAACAATCTAAAGAAGAAGGGATATGACCTTTCCACCCACAACTGTGTGGAGAGGGGTAAAGAGCTTTGTGGCCCTTTACAAAATAACCACGCTCTAATTATACCACTGATCACTGATATAGATATTGCTTGTCAGCCAGGAAGTTCTAAAATATCTGTACGACTTGAGAAATATTATTAAAATACCTACTAAAAGAATGAGTCTTATCTGAGAACCAGTTAAGAATAATGAACTTTTAATTTTCCTCTAAAAAATGTTCATATAAATTACAATTTAACATATAAGTACAAATACAAATATAATTCCAATTAACGGTTATCTACCTTACGTTTAGAATTACATGGAACACACGTGTCCATTACAAGAGTTTTCTTTTTAAAACAGATAAAAATCGATATGGGCTTTTCGAAGAATACAAAACCGTGATTTACGACGTAGCCTTTCAAAGAATCAATATTTACCTCATTGTTGAGTTTTCAATGCCAAGCTTTAAATAGATATATTATTGTTTACTTAGGTTTTTTTTAACTCTTATCCTTTTTCGTCTTGTTATAATCTCCAGAGAGCAAACACTCATAAAACTATTTTCTTATGCTTAATCTTTAATAATATAAATTCCATCTACATATATAATATTATCTAATTAGTGCAATAATAATAATAGTCAATAGTCTGTCGATGACAGTGGCACATAGCTTCCTCGCTCCTCTTCCTTATACCCTAGTGATTTTATGCTTTTACAACCTATTATTGTCAATTTTATTTAATTTCCCCCCGTTTTAGCGAATTTCCATTGGAAAAAATTCGCTAATGGAGCCACCCTCATGGCGGGAGTTGGACCCGGGAATGTGGCCAAAATACGTTTCAAAGGCCCCTGATCACGAAAAAATAGATCTTATAAAACTTTATATATATATGTATTTCTAGCGGATTTCTTGTAAGCACGATAGCGCTCGAACGAATTGACGTATCAAAATGAAAATTGCACCGAAAAATCAAGCTCGTTGAGACGATGATCCCTATTGAAAATGGGATATTTATGACGTCATTAACCCCTTCTGATGAGTCAGCAAAGATTGAAAAAAATACAAAAAATCAAATGAGGTATCGTTTCTTATGTTTTTTGGGTTCCTCAATCCAAAAAATGAGTTACCAAAGCGATTCGAATAATATTTTTAATAATAATGACAATAGTAATAGTAATAATTTATTGGGGATTTCTTGTAAGCACGATAGCGCTCGAACGAATTGACGTATCGAAATGAAAATTGCACCGAAAAATCAAGCTCGTTGAGACGATGATCCCTATTGAAAATGGGATATTTATGACGTAATTAACCCCTTCTGATGAGTCAGCAAAGATTGAAAAAAATACAAAAAATCAAATGAGGTATCGCTTCTTATATTTTTTGGGGTCCTAAATCTAAAATAAATCCTACCGCGGGTTTCCGCAAGCCGAGCGAATTTCCATTGGAAATTTGTAGTTCAATGTTGTGCAGTTTAAACTTCTTTTAAACTACTACGATTATACAAATACTGCAAATTTCCAATGGAAATTCGCTCGGCTTGCGGAAACCCGCGGTAGGATTTTTTTTAAATCTGTCAGAATTATTTTATTTTTTATATGAATTAATCGATAGTGCTAAAGCAAAATTTGAAGAGTGTAGACGGTTGAAATTAATCTGGGGCTATCTTCGGGCTACTTTCGACAAATTATCCAAATTTTATATTAATCAGATGATTACTTTTGAAGATGTATAAGTTTAAACAAATCTATGTATTTTCTGAGAAAAAATAGAGAAAATAATAGAAAAAAGTGGTCGTAGAAGGTTGAAACTTACATGGGACTAACAATGGTCTAATAAAGACCTACCATCCAAATGTCATTGTTACATAATCGGACGAAGTTTGTAAGATATGTTGGTTCTAGTTAAAAATTGAGCGACATACAGACAAAGAACCAAAAATGATCCCTGATGTCTGAAAAGTATTTCTGTCTTGGAATTTTTGTACAACGGAGACATAAAAAAAAGTTAATTCTTAAGAACAATTACATAGCTTTCCTTGTTACTTTTGGTATTCTCGGTAGCAAAATTAATAGAGATTTTTTTTTTGATAACTTCAATTAGACATTATTAATTAGTTCTTTAACTAATGATAGAACTGCATTATAGTCCAGGAGATAGCGTGCAAAAAAGTGTACTAATATCAAGCTTGGTGTGCAAGTTGATCTTTTGATGCTTTTTAATAATCTTTGGTCGGCAGTGGCGTAACTATGTAACTATAACTAACCCGCCCGCAATGCAGGGTCGAGCGGGCCCCCTTGCACCCAAATCCAATGTTGATGGGTGCCCCCTTTAGAGGATAATAAAATTTAACTACCTTGGAATCATACATACAAGTACACAAGTTAATACTACTAACTAGTTATTTCCATTCTCAGGGGCAGTGGCGTACATAACGGGAGGGCAGGCGAGGGGGGCATCAAAACTCTCCTTGGTCCTCCACGTTTTTTTATTTTTACAGGGTGACCCGCGATAAAACTTCATGACGGAAATTGCGGATTTTATGGGTCAAATGCAACAAAAAATATAGTTCCCAAGATATCAAGTTATATCTTTTTTTAAAGTTTTTTACGGAAATGTTCAGAAAATCCTACCATTTCAAAAACTAAATGAGATAGAGACATAAGGCAAAGGAACAATTTTAATTTTTAAAGAGCACAAAAAACGTCCAGAATCACTCATTTATTTTTAATTTATCAGCTGCTAAGGCTAAGCATCTTTTGAGTTGCTTAAGTTACTTACGTTACTTTTCATAAGCCTTCAAATGGTATAAATTAACTTTAAGATCAACGGACTAGTTTTAGAATTATGGTGGGTCGAATGTTACCAGACGAGACATTTTTAGGTAAAAATCACAACAACTCTTGTACAAATGCAAAAAAGGTTCCCCGAACGAAACGACAATGCTTGGGGGTACTAATGGGAAATTTGACACTGAACAAAAAAGAACCTACATAAACATGGATCCGGAACAGCTTTGTTTTTAAAATATTTACAAAAACATAATTGCTGGACGTTCATCCTTACAATTCTCCAATACTCTTCTTCTGACCATAAAATACTTAGAAGAAAACCGAATAGAGAAAAGAATTTATAACAACATATAACCGTTGATATTTAGGGAAATTTTTAAATTCTACGTCCCTGACACTTTATTAGTCAATTCATTAAGATGATCTCCAACAACGCTCAATTTTTAGCTCTTTTGGTTTAGGTTTAGAGAGCTACAATTAGAGTAATTTGCCACTACAAGATTTGCATTAGGGAGTATAATGGCACAAAGCGTAGTATTAATACTAATTGAGAATTGTAAGGATAAAACATCACCGAAAGTGATGTTTTAAAAATGTTATTTGCGAATATCTCAAAAACTAAGCTATACCGGATCCATGTTTATAGGTACTTTTTTGTTCAGCGTCAAGTGTCCTTTAAGTACCCCAAGTATTGTGGTTTCGGTCGGGGAAACCGTTTTTGTATTTGTACAAGAATTGGTTGTGATCTTGACCGAAAAATGTCACGTCCTGTATCATTCGACCCACCATAATTCGAAAACTAGTCCGTTGATGTTAAAGTTAATTTATACATTTGAAAGCTTATGAAAAGTAGTAACTTTCCTGAAATCGTCATACTTCTAACATTCCTCAATTAAGAGTAGAAAGCTCAGGAATTTCACTGGTCAAATTTTTAAAAATCCAAACTTTCAAATGAAACAGGACTTAAAAGATACTTGACAGCTAATGGGCTAATTATGACCTACCATCCAATTTTTAATAAAATCGGACGAGTAGTTTTTAAGATATGTTTGTTCGCAAGTATTGAGCGACAGACTACAGACCGACAAATAGACCGATCAACAGAAAGACACGGAACCAAAAATGTTCCCTGATGTCTGAAACGGATTTCTGTCTAGGAAGTTTTGAAATCAGAGACCAAAATTTTTTTTTTCTTCGGAGCATAGCTTCCGTTCCTTCGGTAAGCTCAGAAGTAAAATCAAAATAAATTAGACAATTATGGCGCGTAATTGCATAATGTATATACATGGCGTGGAAACAACTAAAATAAACAAATAATAATCACGCCAACGTTGGTGTCAAGCCAAAAAGAGAGAGGGGTATTTTTTATGGTGAAAAAAAACTTTAAGGGGGGGGGGCATAAAATATAGGGGGCATCACTAGGTTTGTTTGCCCCACCAAGATAAAATACTTGTGTACGCCACTGCTCAGAGGGCCCCATTCAGTTCTGAGCGCAATTTGGCAAGGGGTCCCCAAAAAGTTTTTTTGGAGGGGGGGGGAATAACCTAGCTACATCACTGTGGTCGGCTAAGTTTGCCTGTGATATTATCAAGAGGGAAACTAAAATCAACTTGATTTTTGATCTACCAACAAATTTTGTACTCAGGGTCATAGAAATAACTTTGTCCACCAAAATGGACCGGACGTGGCCGCCGTTCACCTTTTTTTTTTTCCAAATGCCTATTGCCAAAGCTACGTCTCGCAGACGAACTTAGCGAGACATTTTTTTGCACGCTATCTCCCGGACTATGAGTAGTTTTACCAGGAAAAGACCTTTCAGATATGATATTGCACAAATTTGAGAATAAAAATTATCAATAGAAAAGGTTACAACAGAGTAGGGTCTACCACAATAGAAATATGTGCATGACAATATTTTCGGCTGGGCACGAACTCGACAACTTTTTTAACCATAAGGAAGGGTCAAAAAAGGGTCCACTAATCCCTGAGCACGAACTCGACAACTTTCAACACCAGGTAGAGAGTGGCATTCGATAGCGTGTAAAGCCCCATTTATACCTTGATAGCTGACGCGTTAGTTGCTGTCATGAACTTTCGCGGCAACTATCACCGTGTAGATTCTCAATATTCAACACGGCGCCTTGTTCACCATACTATTAGTTTCTATTGTTAAAGGCAGGGCCGGTCCTAGCTTCATAGCCACCTGCGTGCAGGTGACGCTCGGCCACCCCCCTTACCATATTATGCAATATTTATTTGCTTATTTATTTATATTATACAGGGTGGCACAAAAGTATGGAAACCCCTGAATAACTTGTCAGAAATGCATTTTTTTGAAAAAAGTTAAATACAAAAGTTTCAGGATTTTTTTTTAGCTATTCAATGGTGACCTCGGATTTGACCTTAACCTTGCCCTTTAGGGTAATTTGAAGGTCAACTTTGTTATTTTAAATGGGAACCCCCATTTTTTATTGCGGATTTGAAAAGAGCAGGAAATTTTACAAAAAATATGACCTTGACCATGTCCTTTAAGGTCATTCTAAGGTCAAAATTGTTTTTCCAATGGGAAACCCTAATTTGTATTGCGGATAGCGTTTTTTTCCTTAAACAGTGGTCTTGGGTATGGCCTACACCACGTCCTTGATTATGTCCTTAAAGGTCATTTTAACCCTTTTTTTTTCTTTGTGGTCTCATTTCTGGTCATGGTCAAGGATGTGGTCGACCTTCAAGAAAAAAAATTAAATTAAAGTACTTAAACAAATGAATTAATAAAAAAAGGGGAGGGAGAAGGGTTATAATGACCTTTAAGGTCATAATCAAGGACGTGGTGTAGGCCATGGACAAGGCCACTGTTAAAGGGAAAAATTTGGTTATTTCAGAATCGCAATACAAATTAAGGTTTCCCATTGGAAAAACAATTTTGACCGTTAAGGGTTCTGTCTCAAGGACATAGTCAAGGTCATATTTTTCGTAAAATTTCCCGCTCTTTTCAAATCCGCAATAAAAAATGGGGGTTCCCATTTAAAATAACAAAGTTGACCTTCAAATTACCCTAAAGGGCAAGGTTAAGGTCAAATCCGAGGTCACCATTGAATAGCTAAAAAAAAATCCTGAAACTTTTGTATTTAACTTTTTTCAAAAAAATGCATTTCTGACAAGTTATTCAGGGGTTTCCATACTTTTGTGCCACCCTGTATAATATAAATAAATAAGCAAATAAATATTGCATAATATGGTAAGGGGGGTGGCCGAGCGTCACCTGCACGCAGGTGGCTATGAAGCTAGGACCGGCCCTGCCTTTAACAATAGAAACTAATAGTATGGTGAACAAGGCGCCGNAGCAGGTAAAAGTTGTCGAATTCGAGCTCGAGGATTAACCAGAGCAGGTAAAAGTTGTCGAATTCGAGCTCGAGGATTAACCAGAGCAGGTAAAAGTTGTCGAATTCGAGCTCGAGGATTAACCAGAGCAGGTAAAAGTTGTCGAATTCGAGCTCGAGGATTAACCAGAGCAGGTAAAAGTTGTCGAATTCGAGCTCGAGGATTAACCAGAGCAGGTAAAAGTTGTCGAATTCGAGCTCGAGGATTAACCAGAGCAGGTAAAAGTTGTCGAATTCGAGCTCGAGGATTAACCAGAGCAGGTAAAAGTTGTCGAATTCGAGCTCGAGGATTAACCAGAGCAGGTAAAAGTTGTCGAATTCGAGCTCGAGGATTAACCAGAGCAGGTAAAAGTTGTCGAATTCGAGCTCGAGGATTAACCAGAGCAGGTAAAAGTTGTCGAATTCGAGCTCGAGGATTAACCAGAGCAGGTAAAAGTTGTCGAATTCGAGCTCGAGGATTAACCAGAGCAGGTAAAAGTTGTCGAATTCGAGCTCGAGGATTAACCAGAGCAGGTAAAAGTTGTCGAATTCGTGCCCGCCCATATTTTCTCTGTCAACCGATTTATTTATTTGTAGTTTAATTTTGAACTATGGTGATTAATTACATTACATTGATCAGAAAACTGCTTTGGTCTTCTATAAATGCTATTATTAGTGTAAAATAAAGTTTACCTCTTTTGAACGTGATGTAATATTGATAAATTATTCTACTGAAGATCGTAAAATGTTATTATTATTATTACTTTTTTTTTAAATGCTCTTTGTCATCATTTATCAGGTAACTGCCTAAGCCTAAGAATGAATTAAATTCTTATAAAGAAAAGCGCAATCTCTCCAGGTGTAACAGTTAAGTATTGTAATGCTATAAAAATAAACATTAATATCTTTCTGTCCAAGCCAAAAGTATATATCTATAACTATAATTAAAAGAAAAGAAAAGATAACATTTTTTACTTTATACACAACACTTTACTATCTTTGTCATCATTTGATGCAATCTTTAGTCTAGGTCAGATTTTACCTTATGGCACAGAAATAATTTTTGTTAGTTTTTGGAATTTGTTTTAGACTCGGATAAACTGATACTTTATGTAAAAATTAGTCTCATTATTAAAACTCTACTATGATTTTATACTTTCAGTACATACTTTAATTGACAATTTTTTCTATTTTACTGTAAATTGCAATGCTTGTAATTATTTGCAATCAGGTAATTCATTTTAATTATGTGAAAAAAAATCAAACACCTGGAAGAATGGTTTGTGGTGATTAAAAATATTTCTTACTTTAGATGTTTTGTTATCATTTGTATGATAATAATTTTTATTGTAATAATTACGTATCGTTTATTTATTTCTTAGAGCATTTAATTGGTCCATTTGCTTTTGTAATGTTATGAAACAATGGAACATTTTCACAACAAATTAGTTTTTCTGGAAATGCTTAACGAATGCTGTTCTATGGTTTCCAATGAAGACTGCGTTTCAATGGATGTAGCTCAGATGTAGAATTATCTGCAGGAGTGCTTAGCGTCCTACACTGTTAAGTTTGTTGCGTTGCTTAAACTCCTCATTTCATTATTCAATAACATTGAAGTCGCTTTCAAATATGGAGGAAAACGCCTAACTTTGTCCTTTAAGATAATGTTTTAAATGGTATAACACATTAGTAAAAAGAAACATAGCTTTCTTGAAAAGTGCCTCTCTAAAGATGCATATAAACTGCATAAGCGTTCTCAATTATATAAATAAAACGTAAAAAGAAGCACTGTCCCGCCATTGATTACTGTAAAATATTGTATTTCACGAACCTTTAACTAAAATGGTTAATCAATACCTAAAAATATTCAGATTGTTACTCCCTTATGATGTTTAGAATGTAAATGGATATAATTTTTTCTACTCTCCTTAATCTAAATATCTATTAAGACAACGGTATGTTTTGTTTAGTCCAATATAAGAGTACTCTAAGACAAAGGGATATCACACTCCTGTTTTTATCCGGAGATTAACAGTCTAAAGAAGAATATTCCGTACACCTTCTTTAGATTGTTACACTACCTTTTATTTTTTATATGGGCGGTAACAATCTAAAGAAGCGCCCAATATCTTAGTGTTCTTATTTATTTTTATTACTTTTTTATTAACTTGGTTTTTCTTTGTTTGTTTGTTTGTCCGGTACAAATCTTGCAATCGAATTTTAACTAACATCCCGAGTAACTAGAAACTTGAAACTTTCAGAACAGCTAAGACGATGACAATGCATTATTTTAATACTTTTAGTCATTTTTCAGCAGAATACAATTCGGTTTCAGCAAATTTGCTGAATGAAAAGTTAGTTCGGAAAAAATCCGCAAGTTATTTTATTAGTTTTGTCATATCCGATAATATTTACAATCTTCATTTTGACAGGTTTCAAATGTATGATTTTTAAGAGATAAACATTAAGTGACAGCAAAACAGGAAATATATCGATTATATTAGAATATTAGGTATTTCAAATATATCGATGGCACGGTTTAAGAAAATTTAAAACGTAGTATATAAAAAGTTCTTTTTATCTTGCAATTATTCGTACTTGTTTCTGGTTTAGACACTGGTTAAAATAATAATTTATATTTGGATACGATAGCATCTTTAAACTTTACTGTGAAATGTATTTTTCATTTGTTTATCTTACTTTAGAGGACATTTTTATTTGAATATACGGCCCAAAAGTGGAAAGAACGAGGTTCTTGAAGGATTAAATTTAGTAAAAGAACTATTGGAGTAGTTTTGATAATAAAGGAAACTTAACTCCTGATAATTAATGTCTGCATTGTTATTTAAAGACAACGGTGGTTAACTGATAAATTTACGATATAACTCAAAACACTAGGAGTACCATTAAATAGTTTCAGCTGTTTTGCTTTCAAGCTCTTATGAATAAGAAGAAAATGTTAATGATCAGAAGAACTTGAATTTGGGGTTTCAGGAGGTTAAATATAGATCTATAAATATTATAAAAATGTCTTAAAAGGAGATTGATTCTTTGTAGCCTGATTTTTAGTATTAATTTGTTCTATGACCAACTTATTGATACCCTAAGTATTTTTTATCTCATAAAAATGTATCTTTTTTTTATTTCATGCAAAAAAAAAAAAAAAAAGATTTAAAGGATTTATAATTTCAGAAAATGTTTACTGAATAATATTGCTTTAAAGCTGTATTTTGATAGAATCTAGATGTCTAGAAGTATTTATAGTGTTATGTGTTATCTTTAATACTTTGATCTTGCCTGGCATCTGTTTTATATAAAGTATATTAGAGATTACATCGGTGCGGGTCTGTCTTTGAATCTTATTTAGTTAACTTATTTTTAGTTTGGAAACGTTTCAGCTGAAGCTGAAGCATAATTATTTCAGGATGATGTTTGGTGTGTAAAAATTATTTATTAAGACTTGAATTTTTAAACAATGGGCTCTTTTCAAAGCAATCTTCTTTTTTTTACTTTTTCATGTCAAGAGAAAGTATTGTTATGGCGCAAAATTTCGATTTTGAGATTTTGATGGATTTTACACGTTATGAGGTCCCCTGAGTCCACTAAAGTGGTTTTTAAAATTTATTTCTGTCGTATGTGCAGACTTGTAAAACCTCTACAACTGGATCGATTTTGACGAAATTTGACATAGATGTTCAGAAAAACTATACCCCGAGGTGAAATCGAAAAATGAATTTTAGCTCTAAATTTGGGAGCGCTACACCCCAAAAACTCTTGAAAAACTTTCTTGAGTTTTTACTTTCGTAAAAATTATTTACAGAAAACGGTTCCGACGATTTTTATGAAAAAAAATGCTAAAATTTAATCCATTTCAATAAGAACCTACTTATATTAGCCGTTTTCCCAGGAAAAAATCGAATGCCTGAGAAATAGCTTTAATCACGGACAGAAAGATGCCGGGTTCGATTCCCCGAGATTTGAGATTATTAAATAGCTTCTTACTGCCACACTCACAAATTGCAAACTAGTGCCAGTAAAATCAGGAATGAAGCAAATATGCATGCATTATCTCTGTAAGTAGATGCTAAAGTTAAATTTAGAAAGAAAGTGTTAGTAATAAACTTTTATTACCTCGATTAATTTTGCAGCTTAATTTTTATTAAGTATAACACTTCATATCTAACATTTAACAGTAGTGGGAAGTAGAATAATATTACCTGTTACCTGTCGCCAATGTATTTGATCAAACATTAAATCTAGGACGTGTTTTACCGTACTAAGTTTAAGTTACAGACAATGGAATTGGCGTGTGCTATAAATCTAAATAATGAGAATACAATTGACTTCTAGAGGCTTTAATTTGTCTTTGATGGTAAGTTAGACCATAAAATCTTAAATTTTTGCATATCAATGAGTGCATTCAATGTCATCTTTCTTTTGACCTGGAATAGACAATCTTTGGGCAGACAAAGATCTTCGGATGTGCGAGATTATTCTTGATTTCTAACTTTCTTTATTCTTAATTTATTTTATTATATTTTTTTTTTAATATAAAATAAAGCCTGATAGTCTGATTCGTAAACCTGATTGGTTAGAGAAAAAAAGGTTGGTTAGAGGGGGCTTGAGGTTAGGATTATTGAAGACATTATAAATTTGACTTAATACTTAAAAGAATATCAGTCTATGAAATTAAGTTTCTAAAATATTAACTTAATATAGCCAATTGGTTTTGTACACAGCGCTAAATGTTAATAGATTTTAACATTCTTTATTCGTTAAATGCTAAGATCTTACTTCTTTATATTTGTTAATCCTTAGGATACCTTGTCTAAATTGTTTAGTGATTTTTTTAAGTGACGCAGGCAATCGTTAGATGTCCATAACATATAATTTCTCATAACATATATATATATATTTTTTTTTATTTTACATATAATTTCCTAGTTTCTTAAATGCCTAAATTAGTCATTCATTGGTAGGAACCTATAGAGGAAATGTTTTTTTTTGTTTTTTTTTTGGTTAAATCGTTTAGCAGAGAGGAACGTATTTTTTATTTATTCATAAATTTTATGAATCAACTACTGTTTATGAATCATCTAAATGGGAAGTACTCCTTTTTAAAAATTGAACCAACATTATGAACCCATACGTATAATACCTATAGTCCGTAATAGGATTATAGGACTTCATATAATGCTACAACATGTTTTATTACAACTATCAAGGTAGAATTATCTTTTATTAAAAATATGTCCGAAAGAATAAACCTCGTAAAAAAAATAAATAAAATAATAAAAGGTCTTATGATATTTATTTTTTTAATGATATTTATTTCTCACATGATTTGTTCTTAGTTAATTTAACTTGCAAACTACTAACCTTATTAATTATTATAAAATGTTCTATTAATTTATGTTTACTGTCACTCATAAGAGTTTTTACCCAAGACTCTAAGTTCCAGTTATTATTAAATGTTAAATCTGAAAAGAAAGGCGGGCATTTAAATGAGAAATTCGTCTTGGAGTTATGGTACAGGAACTGGTTCCGAAAGGTTTTAAGATACCTACGCGTTTTAATGCGTCATAGTGAATACCCACTCACTTTAATGACTTCACCAACACGCACTTATATTTAACAGTGGTATTTCTCACTAAAAAAATGAAATACGTCACAACACATTCATAACTTCATTCTTAATCTGAATGAAGTATAAATAAAATTGAAAAATACTACGATTATACATGGAAAGTGACTCATATTACTACAAGTCCAATGAAACAATGAACTTTACATGCAAGTCTATGCAGAGTTTAATTTCTGTCTATTTTAAATAAGTGGCTATTGTATGTAAACTTTTTTTCACGTCCACATTTAAATGTTTGGTGTTCATCATACGCTGGTGTAAGGGAGATCACATTTTTCTAATGTTGTGACGTCAAATTTACGTCAATCTATATTTATAATGTACTACCTATCTATTTAGCCACCCTGTAATGGTTAATATTCCTCTATATTTCTGATAATTACTTTGAGAATAATCATTTAGTTATAATTAATATAGGAGAAAAGTTAATTATTCTGTTTATTCACTTACTATTTATATACTACTACATATTTATATACTATTTACTACTATTTATATACTATGTATATACTACTTACTATATTATATGGTGCTTAATATTTATACCATGTCTGTCATTCAATTATTGCGTTAGGAAGTAGTCTGAGTAATTTTCTATTCTGCTAGTTAAAAAACAGAAAAATATGATAGAAAGATAAAGTTGTTTTAAAATAACATATACAAAGACCTACCTAGTTACATTACATGGATGATGAACAAACTTATTCTAAAATTAATAAATTTCAATAACCTAGCTAGAGTATGATATTTTAACAGTATTAAAATTATATGAAAAAAATCTTAATACTGTTCAAATATGATACGCATGATAGGTTCTTAACATTTTTATTAATTTTAGACTGTTTGTTCAGCATCCATATCATAGGTAGGTGCTTCCTTGGATGTTCGTGTAGCTTTTAAAAATTTAAAAAATACAAATAACTTATTTAATTATTTGTAAATAAAAGTTTTTAACACAACAAATTTGAACATTGGCAACTAATTATGTATTTAGATGTTTTTTTTAAAGCAATTTTCTACTAAATTTAAATTTTTTAGAAGTTAGAAAAGTAACATCTACACTGCTTGAAAGTTTAACGAAAGATTTATAAAAACTTTGAAAGTTGTAAATATTTTAATCGGATATAAATCTAGTTAAAATCACATACAACTTTTATTGGCATTTGTAAACAGATGTAAACATTACTAGCGGTCTGAACCGTTGGCAGAATTTGGTAAAAGGTAAAAAAATCACTATTTTCTTCGGAAAATTACTAAAATCAGCCGATGAAAGTTTTACACTTTTTTTATAGTTGTCATGTTGCTGTTTATCGAACAAGTGCAGAAAAATAATACTTTACTGTTAGCACGTTTCACGAAAAATACTTACAATGACTTTGAATTACCCATTGAAATAAAAATGATAAAACCGCAAACAAATATTTGTGGATCCAACCCAAACTCAAAATAATCTTGTGATTAGTAGATCCTTTACTAATAAGTGATACAGAAATTTATTAAAAGTGTCTTATTTATACGCTGTTATTTATTTTTAATTTTTTTCCCATACATCCCCAATAAATTATGAATGGCGTGATAAGTTGTTTAAACTTAGACACCTTTCATATCTATCTATTATCTACTATTCCCACTTGCATCGTATACTGTCATAATAGTAACAATAAGTAATTAATTGATGTAAGTATAGTTTTTACTTTTAGTATTTCCCAATGATCTTTTTAAGGCCATGTGAATTAAAAATGATTTAATTGACCTAAATAATCATTAATTCATTTATTTAAACAGGCCATTGGGACCTTCGATATAATTCATTATATTTTTAGTTTCAGAATTTTGGCAACTGAAATTAAGTCTATGTTACCGTAAATACCTTGTACTTTATACACATGATAGAGAACAATGTCTCATTCATTTCTGTATTACGTTAACCATAATAATACGATACTTGGAGTAAATAGAGCAATTCTATTGTTTATTGTTCAGTATTATTATAGCGAGTGAAAATATTGGCCCTGATATTGAATCGCCGAATTGTTGTCTTTGATAATATAAATACATAAAACATTACGCCTTGAGGTAAATAATTATAGGGCATGAGCTGCAATTTTGAGTTAGCTTTTTTTATTAGGTGTAGGATATACAGTTTTAATTGTCTGTTCCTTTATAATTAATTATATTTTAATATGCGTGTCCAATAAGTATCGAAATTTATAATTATATCATTAATAATTAAATAATTAGTTTAATAATGAGTATGCAAAAAATGTATGTGCATTTGAGAATATACATATAAGAATTTTAGACGATATATAATATAACTTTTTGCATAATTTAAGGAGTTGTAGAAATTGAACTTAAGTGATTATAATGAAAAAATAAATAAAATTAAAAATAAAAATAAATTAAATAATGTGGGTAAGCAAGTAAATGAGTGCAAATGCATACTGGTTCGTTAAAAAGTAGTCTAAGAAGTTATAAGAAGTAGTAATAGTTGAACTATTTTAACAGATAATTTTTTAAAATTAAATTTGTTTGAATTTGTTCTTATCTTTTTGTTCTTGATGGATTGCTATTTCCTGGCGTAATAAAGCTCTTTGGGACGAAAATTGCATCTTTTTTCAACAGTGTATCAAGATATTATGACTTTTTTTAGGATTTAAAAAAACATTGACATTACCTAATTAGTTGTTGTTTAGTTCGTGACATTAATAGTCGATCAGAACGGGACAAATCTAAAATGGAACAAGTTTTAGTTTTTTGTATATTACAATTTCTGATGATTATTTGGTGGTTGAGTGCTATTTGTACTATAAGAAACATTTATGCCTCCTTTAGTACTTAAAAAGCCCCATTTTTATACTTTTTTCGTACGCTGTAATTTTTGCTTCTATTTCTACCTTAAGTACTCGATGTTACAAGATCCTACCTGCAACATAAGCAAGTTATTCGCTTTGATATTTTGTGGCATTTATTCTTATTCTGTTGTTCCTTAACTACCTAAATTAATATTAAGTGTTACATGTAGATTTGTATGATTAATTCTCTTTTAAAAATAAATACATTTTTAAAACAATGGAAATTCTTTTCTACATTTTTGCTTCAATGTGTTTAATATAGTTTGTACTTTTGGCTCGTATGTTTCTTAGACTAAACAAGTGTATGTGCCAAATGAATTGTTTGATGGAAAACAAGAACAAGAACATATAATATTTGAAAGAATTTTCTCAAATTTAGCCTTTAGACACGTTTAAAACAATTTTTTAAAAAATGTGTTGTGTAGTGATGCCAAAAGTGAAAATAGATGTGGTCCTAAAAAGAACTGATTTTATCATGCTCCCATAGATGGTATCGATCATTAATATTTTGTTCAACGTAGATTCTTATAGACTACATTTTTTATTCACCAACCTTTTTCATTCAAGGGAAAGAAAGAATGGGTTGTATTTGTCGTCCTAAATATGTCTTAGTATAAAGACTCCTATTCTTTAGAAGGTGTGATGTAGAGGTTCTGTCCTTTCGGCGTATATTCACATTTTGCTTGTGAGCTTACTGAAGGTAGCTCAAGCTTTATGAATCATACTGAAGAAATTCAAAATTTTCTTAACAGGAATATGTTTCATCAAATATCATGGGACATTTTAGTTCTCGTTCCTGACTATCAGTCGGTTGGTTTGTCGGTCTATCAATACATCAAAGAAATGAAACCCAATATGATATATTTTAGAATACTAAATCAAAAATCAATAATAATTTACCATGAATAATTTATAATATAGAAGAACTTGGTGATAGAAGTTAAAATGAACTACAGGGTCGTCCGGATCAGCTGGATTTCCGGATTTGTGAGGTGTGCCAGAACATGAAACATTTTTTAAAAAAAAAATGTATGTATAGGTACCGAATGTATATTCGGTACACATATAGGTACGTGGATAAATTAAATTTATAGTATATACTTTATATGTAATGAATGGCATGTATTTTGTAAATGAACATACATGTACATTCACATTCCTATCAGTTCCCAAAACTTAGCCATAAATTTCGAATAAATTTAAATTTTTCAGTGCATTATCCAAGTTTTAATTGTGTACAGGTTCAGTGAGAATTTTTGTTAGAGGTGATTTGCGATATAATATTCATTGTTGCGCAGGCTTGCAATCTCCATGGAGGACTGTCCGGAATACCGAGGGTTCCGGATTATCGCGTGTTCGGATTAACGGGATCCTACTGTAATTAGAAATTAACTTTTTTGTGATAAATATGCATGAAAAAGAACACTGTGTTCTGGAGTAACGTTGTTTATGAAGATTGGACGTATTAAAAAGAAAACAAAGATCTAGATATTTTGTGAGATGTAAGCTCAGTTATTATAGTTAGTTTAAAAAGTTTATAAAAATAACTCGAACGCATTACAGATAAGAAGTATATTTTTGTCTATAATTTAATTTATTTATATTGCTTCGTCGAAAAAGCTTTTTCTAGTCGTAAAACAAAGCTTATAGAATTGCTTTCTTATCTCGCTCTTACCTGATCGAAAAGTATCAGATCGTAACTTAAAGGGTAACATAACTCTAATGTGCAATAACATGTAACAAACAAATATATTTTTTATGTGTAGTATGTTTAATACATACTTTATATAAAATATAACCCATGACTCAATCATATAAAAGTACGTGTAAATGTCCCATGAATACATGATATTTTATCATGTGACACAATGACATATCTAGTTTATGTATCAAACATTTATGACTTATATACATGTGGCTGGAATTTATTTTATTATTCTTTTTACATTCACTTCTAGTTTACTATTTATAATGAAGGAATAACACAATCTCTCCACGTAAATTAAAATGACTTTAATATCAATGCAGCTTTCATCCTTCAGAAGGCATAATCAGTGCGTATTATGCGGAAGGAAAAGAGTTACATTAATAAAAAAAAGATTTAGTGAGAGTTGAGTCTACTTCATGTCGGAGATCGACGTGAGATTCATGTCGAGGAGTCTCACGGCATGAAGTAGCTGCTTTGATATTTAAGTCATTTCAATATACGTGGAGAATGGAGAAACAGATTGTTTAGTTCCTTTAAGACGATCACCATAGACATTCCCATAACTATCATTTATAATTATAATGAAGATATGGGAATTTACAATTAAGAGATGAATAGTACCAAACTACGAAAAAGCTTAATTAAGGGATACCGCACTTATTTTAAAACCAAATTTAATTTATTATTGATTTTTTTATTGCCAATGGCACTTCTTTAGATTGTTGCTCCCCTTATAAAAAAATCAGAGGGGGAGTAACAATCTAAAGAAGGTGTACGGAATGTTCTTCTTTAGACTGTTTTTTTTCATTTGACTTAACATATCCCTTTGTTTAATAGTTATTTAGGCATTTATATTCTAAAAAAAAAAACATAGAGGTGTAACAATCTAAAGAAGTACTGACTTAATTTAGTTTCTTACATTAAAATGGTAGAATAATAACAACAAATAATGCACAAATAACAAAGTTCAAAATATATTATTTGAACTTTCGTGTTAACCTTTAAACACGTTTAATGTTCATTAAGATTAATAAAGTGTAGATTACGTTAGATTAACTACGTCCACGTAGATTAACTAAGTTAAAAGTGTAGATTACGGTTTAATTGATGTAATTAAAATATACTTCATTTTTTTCATAATTTTATTAACAGGCAAGAAATATCACTTTTATATACATTTTAAGTATACATATTTTAAATTAGTTTTAATAGCATGTCGTTAACTAGCAGTCATTGAATTTACTTTAGAAGTTCTCAAGAAAGTAAAAGTAAATATGAGAAAGGTAAAAGTCTATTATTAGAAGTAGTTAGTTACCCGTTACCCTGTAATATACCGAGATCGAACTACTGTAAAGATTGATGGTCTCGATAACTTTCTGATTTTTAGTTCTGTTTTTAGTTTGGTCGAGGCACGCTAAATCCTCGTTAACTAGATTAGGTACAATTCTAAATAGAGACCAAAACGTATACCTACCCATTTAGCTACTACCATAAGAAGTTAATGATAGAATATCCTCGATAATTGTATTTGATTTGAAAATTGCCGAGTTTGAAACATTCTTTTACGTTTTTTAAAAAGAACACAAATAAAATACTAGGTTTAACTCAACTGGAAAAGTAATTTTCCTTAATTTATGATAACCAATTTTACACGCTCAATTAGGTGAAAAAAATATACTTATTTATAAAAACTACTATAACAACTTTTTTCCCCAAAAAACTACTAGTTTGTTCCAACATCAGACGATGTTACGACATCGACGACATGTCGTGTTGACATTACGTCGATAAGTTGTTGGCTCGGCATAATGCCATGTCCTGCATCGTTTCGTCGCGTCCGACTCATCAGGGGCCCGACGATGCTTACCCAACTTAGGACCTATTACAGATCAAGAAAATCAGATATAGGGGCTTCTATCTACACAAATTGAGTTGATTTATGATTACTTTAACTTTAACTGCATTTTACTGCTTAAAACATAATGTGTGAACATTGTGAAATGAAAATTTTTTTTTCGCTAGCCACGCTTCCCTCAGTGTTGTTCCCCCTCTTTATAGGGCCGGTTGTTATACCATATTAAGAATAGTTGCCTCTTAAGTCAGTCGCAGTAAAACCGTCTATCGAAGTTCTTTGAACGCAAGTTATGTTAACATCTTTACACACTTTACTTTCGTGATATTCAGTTTCGCAAATAATGGTTTTGATTGTCTGTAAGTGCCTTTTATTTATTTATTTTTTTAAATAAAATATTAGTTTATATCTTTAACTTTATATACATGGGGGAGTAACAATCTAAAGTAGTACCGGTATTTATATATTTATAAATTTATGTATATTGGTGGTGATTTCAATATAAAACTTTTTCCCCCATATTATCTCTTTAATATAGCTATATCCTCACTATTTCAATACAGCTGCATTTTACTCTTACATATCTACTGTACCATCACATAAGTCAGAACAATTAAAAAAGAAAAATGATCTATAATTGGAAATTTTAATACAAAAAGTATAACATTTTAATAAAATATTGAACATATATATTTTGAGTTTAATCTCCCCTGTTTGACTGCCACGGGGAGAAAATCTTTTTTATGTTAAACAGTACAATATTGTTCTGTATAACAATTTTGTAATTCCAATTAAAATTTTGATTAAGTTTTTAAGTTTGGAGTTACTGGATTATAACATAGAGTAGGATTCTACTGTATAGGAATTTCGTAAAACAAATTGCTTTTTTTTCTTTTTTTTCTGAAATACCTATTTATTAAATAATGAAATTGACACATAAAAAACGTTAAGTACATAAATTCCATAATTCTTTAATAAATACTTTTAAATTTAAAAATATAGCACACTAAAGGTTATCTTTCCACTAGAGAATATTGAGTTCTGAGCTTCTACTTATATATTGTAGAATTTATATAGAATTTATGTTATTTTGTAATTTTTTATTTAATTTATTTTTATTGATTTATGTATTAATAATAAATAATGAAAAATGTATATATACAGGGTGGGCCAAAAAAAACCGCACTTTTTTGAACACTTATAGCTCAGCTTCTGTAGTAGATAGAGATATGGGGAAAACTACATTCTTCTACTTTAAATTTCATATCTATAACTTTAATAGGGTCTTTAAAAAAGTCGTTGTTGCTGATATTATAGTTTTCATAGAATAAATTACCATATGGTGGAAGGGGGGGGGGGTCTTTGTAGGTAGGTGGGAGAAGTCCCTCAGTCTTATAACAAACATTGAAGATGAGTAAAGCACAATTTTGCCAGATATTAAAGATCAAATGCTAAATTGCACATTTATGCAAGATGTTACCCCGCCCCATCACTCCTTGCAAACAATTCAATACTTGCAAGAGAATTGCCCAGACTTGTAGACAGGCAAAATTGTGCTTAACCCATCCTGAATGTTTGTTTTAACACTGAGGGACTCCTCCCACTTAGCTACAAAGAACCCCCCCCCCCTCC
>KZ651257.1:96014-112426 GCA_001010745.2 Gerris buenoi | reverse complement strand
TTTAAATGTATCCAAATTTTCTATTTGCTTAAGTTCATTTGCGTAGATTGTTGGTTTTGTCCCTTTTAGTATCTAGATCGTTGAAGTGTGGGTCGGTAAGGGTTAAACTAACCCTTACCGACCCACACTTCAACGATTAAGTTCATTTGGTAATTTATTAAATAGGTAATACTTTTGCACAATAAGACCAGTGTCTTTGGTCCAAAGAGGTTCAGAGAGCTGGTATTACGAATACGAAGTGACCTCTGATTAAACCTCTAGTAATTATGGCATGGTCTATTCTTTTTGAGTTACGTTTTCCTTCCTGAAGGCGGGTTAAACATTTATGTGTACCGTCATTGTTTAATAAACAGAATCGAGAGCTGCTTGAATATCATAGTCTTTTATTTAATATTCTTAAAGAAAAAAGCTTTTTCTTAAGAAATATTACTTCTCCAAAAAGTGTCAAAAGCTGATCCCCAACTGTATAAGAAGGTAATACCAAGACTGTAATGTATAAGAATTTCTTAATATAAATTGTTTATTAACACTATAAGTTTATTTTAAAGGATTTAGTGATACACTGGATTATAACATAAAATACAATTCTAGTTTTAACAGATATAGTTGAAAAATGAGATGGTTCTACTGTGTTTTTCTGTGGAAAGATAGGAGCAGTGTAAGTGTGTTTAGAAGGGTAGTTCTGGCACTTTTCCAACTATTATAAAAGCTTCAATATTGATCTAGTGTCTTCAACTCTCTTTTCCAAAACAACAGAACATAAAATTATTTTATAACATAGAAAGATCAAGATATATTATTTTTAAATCATTATAAAATAAAAGTCGAACCATTATTATGATTTTATTTTAGTTTCTTTCGTAGAACTTCACATTTGTGAAGTATTATTACTCATTCTTAATAATTATAATAGTTATTTGAATTATTACTTAAATTAATACGCAATGCAGTTTAATTCATATTATTATAACTCATTCTTAGTGACTGATAAAGATATTTCATTCTTTCAAATAATATCTAGTTACGTTTAATTAATATTATTTATAATTCTTTGGAACTGGTAATAATAATTATTATTTTCGGCAGCTAAATGAAGCATTATTGAATTGATTTTGGGATGCAAAATGCTCTGCCTAGGCAGTAAAATCAGAAAAATGTTAATGAATATTATGATGCCAAGACAAAAAAATTTTTACCGTAATTACGTTGGCAATCATAGTTTGTCTTATTATCTTTATCTTATAACATAATTATATTATAGTTAATAAGTAATTTTAAATAAATAAAAATTTTATTTATTAAAATAATTTGTTAATAAAATCCTGTTTAATAAGTTATCAATGATTTGTAGATCTTTAATTAGAAAAAAATAAGAAAAGCGGATTATCTAGCTAACTACAGCTTCATGCTTATTATCATTGAAGTCATTAGTCCAGCTGCATTTATTTATTTATCCTAATTACTTCTTTTCTTAAATTACCTTCAAAAGTTTTAGTAATTTGTTAGTAAAAAATAGCTTTTTTTTAGAAGTTTTGTTGGTTATAAATACGCGCTTTGTAGTTTGTTGGTGTTGGTGATTCATTGTAGATTCAGTTTGCTATTCACTAATTGCTATTACCGAAGCTTCTTATTTGATACACAATTTGACCGGTTTTGGCTGTTCTGATGCAACCGTCTTCGTATTATACGTTGCTGATGAAGGGACTCTATAAAGGTACAAGTTTTTTTAACTACACCTGATGAGTCGCTATTACACACTGGAGAAACACAGCCGAGGATCTTATAACTTGCACATTGCACACAATAAAGGGGTTTATAGAATAAATGTTGAATGCTTAAGAGATAGGTACTGTCTAATCAATATTCTGATGATGTGGTTTTTTAATAATGCTGAGTTTTTGCACAAGGAATCTGATTATAAATTTTTAATAATAATGATATTACAACAGAATTAATATGTAACTCTAATATGTATATGTAATTGCATAAAGAGTTGATTTTTCTTGTGTTTAGTTTGTCGATATTTAGTGTTGAGTAATGCGGCTGTTTTTCTATTGGAACTCATTTTTAGTTATAGGTGAAAACATTGCTTTTTTTATTTTATTTTTTTATTTTCTTAATACACTCATTCTCAGATATCCATTCTGGGCGATTCTATTCCAGGAATTACATTTAACAAACGAATCGAATCTATAATGAGATTAACTTGTAAATAAAGCTGCTATTGGTTAATTTTAAGCCCGTTTAGCAAATGCAGCAGAATTATCTAATTTTGCATACAATTTTAAACAAATGTTTTGATTGTATGTATAACCGATAAAACTCTAAAGCGGTCGAAACAGATAATACATGATTTGTAATCACTAGGTCGACAATAATTCACGCTAATACTTTTTGGTAGGCAAATGAAAATTTCAGGGAAAATTTTTATTTATCTTTTGGTTATTACCGATTTTAAACATTGTGACCTCCAAGAGATCGAACCAGGACCTTCCTCTGGTAGTGGAAAATGTTAAATTTTCTGCTTTTACTAGATATATGCAAAATGTGCCGTCTGCTGGGCCATAGAAAAAAAATAAGATTAGCAATTTGATATGATTAACTGGGAATTGGTGGATTCGTGTAATTGTGAGTGGTGTATCCAATGAAAAGTATTAAAGAGTAGATTACAAAAATATATAACACTTGTGTAAATTCTTTAATTTTCCACGCCATTGTAACCAAATATAATACCTACAAAATGCACAATATTATAGACTCTAGCAAATGGGTTTTCTTTACTACATTCGGCTTATAATCTACATTTTTATTTTCCTCATGTTTCATTCCTCTCTTTGTTTTGTTTCACTTTAGTCTTTCTTTATCTTCCCAACGTCTTCCTCTCGGGAGCATGTATAAATAATTGCAATATAAATAATCAACAATGCAAATGAGTAATTAAAATGTTGGCACATCAAAACGTGTGGAGGGTTCCCAAGAAAAAAGACGCAAATGAAAAATATTTTGAATTGTTTTTTTTTAAGTGGTCTAGACATAAAATATTTTTGGAATTTATACAATGTCACCTAAACACTTTGCTGGTTACAAAAAACTATTTCTGGTATTAAATAATTTCTCGACCCATGAACGGTATCGCATGTTACACGCTATGTTGTCGGTATAGCTATACAATGCAATGCATAATATATTCCGAATTCAAATAAATAAAGTATGCATATGCAGGAGTATCCAATAATCTCAATTTTATCGAATAATAAATATAAAGTATTTATATAAATATAAATAAATAAAGTATGCATATGCAGGAGTATCCAATAATCTCAATTTTATCGAAGTCTGTGTGCAGTGTATAGCGGCCAGGTGATCATAGAAATTAAGGACGAATATTTTTACAGTTACCAAGTGCTTTATTTACTAGATTGTTTGGTCAAATCGTTAAAGAACAAATTTTTTCGTCTTTGATTTCAAAAAAATTGCAAGACTGAAAAACGTTTCGACTCAATGATGACTATCAGGGAACGTTTTTGGTTCCGTATCTGTCTATCCCTTAATTTTTGCTAACCAAAAGCACATCTCTAAACAACCGATTTCAATTTATTTTGTGTGGAAGGTCATATTTAGCCCATTGGGCACTTCTATAGACTGTTACTCCTCGTATCAAAACAGACTCTTTTATCATTACAGAAGTTAACAAAAGTGTGATATTCTTTTGTCCCGAAGTTGATTGGACTAAACCTAAACATCCCTTTTTCTTAATAGTTATTAATTGTAATTTTTATCCTAAAACAACATAAGAGAGTTACAATCTAAGAATTGTTAATCCCATATATAGCTTTAGCTAAATTTATAACTTTTTTTCTTTTTTTTTAATTCATGCAAAAGAGACTGCCATTTGATCTGGTACATAGCTTTTATTTCTCGCATTTTCTCACGCACTTTATTGATATTATACGTTTACTAGCTATTATTGTCTAATTTGTTTACATAATTGTTTCCCCCGTTTTTAGGTTTCTGTACAAAGTAAAAAGAAACCTTATATGTATAACGGCTCTGTCTGTCTGTCTGTCAGTTGGCTTGTTTCAATTCATAAACTACTATAGCTAGAAACATGAAATTTGGCACACAGGTACATCTCGGCATTTTAGACAACTGTACAAATTTACACTTAATATTTCCATGATGGCGGCCCGGCCAATAAGGCGGGTGACTATAAAAGTTTTTAGTTACCATAGCATGTTATACATCAATTTAAAGGTCTTGAAGTGTAGAAAAAGAATATGCAACTATTACTCTTAATAATTTAACTTAATCGTACAGAAACCGGCGTTTATCGCCTCACGTACTTACTTGAAGCGCGCCTTACTTGTTTGGATATAGGTACGTACAACAAAATCCACTCGTAATAACCTTACATTTGTATCTATTGTGTTGTAGCATCAAACCCTTCAATATAACAGACGTTATCACAGAGTTTTCTCTCGATTGGCCTGATATGTGAGTAACACATATCGTATCCCTTGGTTTAATACTCTTATCGATTTCACGGACAAAAAGATGAGTTATAACAGCAGCTTTCGTTTTCAATAAAACCAAAATGGGATACTTGAGGGAGATGATATTAATCAAAGCTTTGAGGCTTCATCGGTTATTTCATTTTTGAAAAGAATTTTCCAAAATTACATCTGTGGTTTGTTCTGAACACTGATTTTTTTGGTAAAATTAATGGTCGCACTTGAACTGTTATAATTATTTTTTTCTTTCTTGTAATTGAATAAATTAAAAGCATTCACGATTGATAACCGCATACATCACAAAGGTTATTTAAATCGGTGAATATTAAATACATTGTTGCTAACTGTGCCAGTGAGGGGGTAAATATGTATATCTGACCTTGTGTAATTTGGTTATAATGAAGTTCTAATAAATAAAGTTCAATTTTGGTCTTAAATAATATATATATATATTAGAGTAAAATTATCTGGTGAAAAAAATAAAATTATCGGGTCATAACCCATATTATTTTTATTTTATTCTGCAAAAAGCGGAAAACTAATTGGATTTGAATAAGATTTCGGATTTTGGTAGTTTTAAGATTTTGGAATTTTTAATAAAGAATCGTCAACTTTATATGTTGACACACCAGGTATTTTTGTAAAGAGGCGAATCGAGATAACGATAATCATCAAATCTATAACAGTATGTGGTATGTGTTCATCTTAGATTTTTAAAATAAACACTTAATTTTGTTAAATATTCTTTGTTATTTATTAATTGATAATTACATTATTTTAATGCCGGTTGATTTGTTAATTGAAATGTATAAAAAAGAGAAAACAATAATTCTGACACACCAATAATTGAATTAGTCGAAGATAAAAAACAAAATAATTATTATGATTTATAAAATTCCCTGCTAAATGATTCATCTATAGAAAAATCGAAATAGAGTTATTTCGGTTTTTATTATTGGGTGTTTTGTTTTCTGGAAAGCGAAAACAATACCAGTTAATTTTTTGTGATGCAATCCAAAACGGAAATAAATGTTTATTTTATACAAGGAATCCTTAGTTCTCGTTCATTTTAAACGTATTTTCTTAATGATTTTTACTATAATTATCATAAAATTTTATTTTTTATTTGTTTTTAAAAAATAATCACGTTTTAATTCTACTTTCTATTAGTGTTTTTTTATTGTTTTAGAAAGTAAAAATAAATATATCGGTGTGTTTTAATATAATTTATTATGAAATATATTTCGTAGAATCTAAATAAAACTATTAAAAGAAATGTTGATATTGTTTGCATTTATTTTGTGATATATTTGTCACTATTGAACAAAATATCATTAATGACAAAATGATCTTAGTTCATTTATGTTTGATGAGCTTTTAATTTTTTATTAATTAATTTTTCAATAATTCAATTGTGATTGGGAGCTTTGTTGAAGCTTAGAGTTGTAGTATTATTAATTTTTTATTTCTTTTCAATATTTTCATTTCTTTGAGTTTGCTAGTTCTAGACACAGAATTTTAGAGACTTAACATTTTTGAAAATCGGCCTTCAGTTTTATTAACTCTTACTTTAGTTTTAAACAAATACTATTCAACAATAAAGAATATTTTATGGATTAAAAACATAAAACCATTTGTGATAACATTTTATAGCATGCTGTAAAAATAATAATAATAATAATAATAATAATAATGAACTCATTTTTTTTTTATATCTTAAGAAAATATGATTTAATTCTTCATATAATCAATCCATCATGAATTTTATTACTATAATATACCTACTAATCTCATGACTGAGCCTAGATGTTAAAAGAATAAAATAAAAATTCACTATCTATGCATTTGAGTCAACCCTGCTTCATTTTATTAGTTTCGTTAAATGTAAACAATCGCTCTAATCGTGCGATAAGGTGAAGAATGATGAAACACACATGCGCAATGAATACAATTACGAAAATAATCACTTTACTACTACGCATTTTAATTTTACTACGCATCTAATCTAAACTGAGATAAAATGTTTATATTTCGTATCAATCATAGATAATAACTATTGTTTTGTTAATTAGTTATATAAGTTCGTAAATTACCATCTAACATACTACGGTGATCAACTAAAAGGCTCTAAAACTAAGAGCGTTTAATATATTTAGTTATAATAGTTATAGCCTGTCGCTACGTGTCGCATTATACTCGTTCTATCATATAATTTGTAATTTGTGGATGAATAGTAGACACATTATATCATTTTATCAAACTGAATTGACAGAACTAAAATAAAATAAATAAAATCAATAGATTGTGTGTGCATTCTAATTTGACCTATAAAGAATAAATTAAATTTATCAATGAGAACAGTTATTTCTATGGAGAAAAACAAAATATTTGATTTTGTATTTAACTGGCAATTCCTTCAATGTTTAATGTAATAATGTTTAATTTAGAATACCATGGCGCTAATAGCCTGTTGTTAAAGCGCAAAGAAAAGAATACCATGAAATAATTTAAGTTAGTTATACATGTCAAGAGTTTAAAATGTGAATTATCCTAATACATTTATTATAAATTCTTGTTTTATTTCAAGCAATTTACTGTTATTCACCTTCATATTCTACCTTATCTCACAGGCAGGATCTCTATGTGATTCAATACCTGATCCTCTAGTTACGGAATATTATAAGCGTAAAGGAACCTCGATAGGGCTGCATCGGTCGATAAAGAACCCTTGGTTGGTGATTGTAAGTCTGTAATCCGCGAATCCCTTGAATTGTTGATTTGATTGCCTTCCGCTTTTACTTCCCCAAGTTAGGAAATGTGATCCATAAATGCCTATTCATTGGGCATCAAAATATGAAATATTAATCCATTTTAATAACCGTTTGGTGCGCCAGGAGCTTTGGTGTAATTTTATATAAAATTTAGAACATCTATCGGTGAAATATAGTACTAAAATGAATGCGAGTGTAAACTAATCTACCTCCTATACTATTCTAACTTCCTAGCACGAAAATTAAGAGCGTCACATTTTGCATGGTGTATATTGAAACTTCAGCCCGCCTATCGTCAAAATATAAATGAAAACCTAACGACCTCCTGTGAAATCCTAACTTCCTGGCACGATATTTAAAAGCGTCACGTTTACATGTTGTTTTTTGAGTGACGGAAATTTCTTCTCTCCCTCAAAGTCAAAGCTAAAACTTATCCTTATTAAAAAAATCTGGACTATTATGATTTGTAAATTATTTCTTTTATACAACTAAATTTTTACTATATAAATTAAAAAGCTGTGCGTGTCTTTTTCTTTAAACGTACTTCACACTGCATTTTGGATATAAAAATACATTTTGTTTTTATGTGGCTACATATGCTTTGGTTGATAATGGATATTGAAGTAGAAATCATCAACATGGTAGTTCAGAGAGTAATTTTTGTGTTTTTCTTATTATATGAATATTTAAGATTTAAGCGGGCTGGAAAAAACCACGATGTCTGTGGGTGGGTTATGGTTGTTAGTACGTGATGTCTAATTTGTTTGTAGTGTTTGTATTCTATGTTTATATGTTTGTATACATATAAATACAAGTAGGCAGTGTCTGGGGTCTAATGTCAATATGGCGCCTCGTGTATAATTAGTGGTATTTAGCTTGATTCTTATACCCACACTATGTACGTTAAATGTGTTCCTCTTATCCATTCATTATTCCATCGTAAACTATCTTTTAAAAGATGTTTAAGAATGAAACATTATTTTTTCTTGTTTTTTAACGCTTAACTAGCACAATTCATCTCGCTTCAACATCAGTTTAGTTATTTTCTACTATATTTTAGATACATCTATAATTCTTGACTTGTAACGTGAGTTAAAAATACGGTTTCTTGAAGTGAATAAATTCCAACATTTGTGAGCTAATCATAACCTTTATATTTTTACATATACAATGTATTTGAGTATAGTAGGTTTATAATGTTTTAACATTTATTTTCCCTTGAAGGGGATCGGTCAACAAGGCGAAGGGGCCACTTTACAAATTTACCAACCCTGCCATACCTCTTTAACATACATCTTTTAATAATTTAGAAAATTATTGATTATAATTCCAGGTAGATAGTCTTAAGGTGGGCTCATAGCTATAGCGGATCCAGACGCGTATCCTGTTATATTCGCTGGTTTTTCCTTCGCCGTTCAGTCAGGTGACAGAGATTGTAAACAAAACTAAGCCAATAATTTGTTTTTCTACAGTTGATCGATAAAGTGGTTGTTATCGCACTCAAAATACTGCGCAACACAGATTCCTGCTCTTACTGCTTTACTGCACTCGTTTTACTTTACCACACTCATTATGCTTTACCCCACTCCAGTGTTCCAACTTACGATCATTAAGAACTTAAATCTCACAAAAATTAAATAATCCAAATTATTATAATAATAATAACAATGACTACTAATGATTATTTTTTAGCTACATGATTTAAACACTATTATCAAATATAAAAATGTTAAATCATAAAAAAAGTGAAGATAGACAATCTAAAAAAAAGAATCATATGTGATGAGATGAGTAATAATAACAGCGCTTGGTCAGGGTTGCTGAATTAGGTAAAAAAAGGCAACACTGGCTAAAAACAGACCAGCTGGTTTAGTTGATATTGTACCTCTTACATGTTGATAAACACTATTATTTTAAATTTTATTTACAGATTTAAAACTGACTGTAGGAAAAATTTAATGTGCAACTCGAGCTTAAAGTGTCTTTGCTGCACTCGAGAGAAATATTTACGCACGAGCCGCAGGCGAGGGCGGAAAGGAGACTTTTCGCGAAAGTTCGACTTTTCACACTCGTTGCACAAATAACTATTTTCTAATGTTCTGCAAGGTTTTTTTTTCCGCCGTTGAATTTACTCTGATGTATATTGCTTTGAGTTCTGACAATTCTGATATTTAAAAAAAAAAACAAAAAAACAACCACTATGCAGACCTTTACCAATTTAGCACTAGTTTACGTTTACGTGAAGCTCAGAGCTCGTAAATTCTTGAATACCTACCTTAGTTTCTTAAAGGCCCCATTCTAAAGCATGGATGAAGGAAATAACCGTCATGAGTGATAGTAAAGAACCTAAAGACTCCGAAGAATGTGGTCCAGAATGTTTCGTATTAACAAGCGTGACCAGATATTTCAAGGCCTAGAGACAAACGTGCCTACACAACAATTCCCCCCACACTTCTTCACTCTTAATCGTTTCTACAAAAAAATAAAAATCTAAATGAAAAAAAAAGAATTAAAATAAAATTTACAAAATACGAAGCTAAAAAACTTATCTTTGGTTATAAATAGTTGGTTGTTTTGACTGAGATTTTGTGGTACCACTTCATAATTATGACTAGAGAGGTTAATACAATGTAACACAACAATATTGTCACCACAATTTTTAATGCTTAAAAGACGCGTTTCGACTCACAATGTCATCATCAGTTAGCGTGTTAACTTAGTAAGAGTGAATATTGTACTAAGCTAACTATTTTACAAAATTTATATAAGGTAAACTAACATTTTTATAAGGAAGCTCTCAGCTTATAACATTTATATAAGGAAGCTCTCAGAACAAGTAGGCAAAATTTTACAAAGCAAAAACGAACTTAGAGTCAGTTATAAACCTTACATCTCTGAAGCTCTCAGAACAAGTAGGCAAAATTTTACAAAGCAAAAACGAACTTAGAGTCAGTTATAAACCTTACACACAACTAGGCACAATTCTCGGCAGCGTCAAACAACCAATAGAAATTAAAAATAAATGTGGAGTGTATAAACTAATATGCGTGACCTGTAAAGGAGTATACGTAGGACAATCCGGTAGAAAAATAAGCACAAGAATTACAGAACACTATAAATCTTGGCGGCAGAAAATATCAAATGATAGACAGCAAAAACATGTTAACGTATCTAGTTTTGCAAATCATATTCTAGAATCTGATCACACTTTTGATACCAATAATTATGAACTTCTACACTCGTGCCAAAAAAATAGGAAATTGGACCTCCTAAAAAACCAGAGAGCTATACAAGATACGAATGTAGAATGTTTTAATGAAAAATCCAATCTTAATAACTCTGCTCTGGTAAATCCTATAAAAAATATATTTTTAAAATAATGTCAAGTAGTTGTAAGAAAATATTTTTAGCTTTAGTACCTAATATAATTCATTGTATAATTTTAAGAAGTTGAAAAACCGAATGTGTACCTGAATAACACCTTTATTGGGTTCCGACTTGGATCTCAACTCCATACCGCCTTACCTTTATCCTTCCGTAATCCTCTACCTACACCACCCGAGTCTAACCCCACCCCCCTTGCATTGTTAGTTTACCTTATATAAATTTTGTAAAATAGTTAGCTTAGTACAGTATTCACTCTTACTAAGTTAACACGCTAACTGATGATGACATTGTGAGTCGAAACGCGCCTTTTAAGCATTAAAAATTGTGGTGACAATATTGTTGTGTTACATTGTATTAACCTCTCTAGTCATAATTTTGTTTATAAATACAAAGAAACAGTCTCTCCTCGTAAGATAATACTAGAGATAAAACAAAATTACAAATATATATTTTAAACAAGTAAGGCGCGCTTCACGTAAGCGTTCAAGTACGTGAGGCGATAATCGCCGGTTTCTGTACTTCAGTAATTTGGGTATGTACCTGATTGGTGTTTGATGAATTTTATATTAATTTTAGATTGTAAATTTAATTGTAATTAAATATTGTATTAGAAAATACTAAACATATATTTCTTCAAATTGTTCTTAAACAAATTTAATGCTCTTATCTGTTGAAATAAGTGTGTTAGTTGGTTGTAATAAAGTGGTCCCAAATATGAAGCATTTTTTGGTTTTGTTAGTTGAAAGCATTGGATTTTTTTTTTTTGTTGGTTTTGCAGAATGGAGTCGGTACTTTGCGTTGAGTATTTGTCGTTTTGTCTTGTTTGTTTAATTCAATTTTTAAAATTATTTAATATCACTGATTGTTTAAAAAGTAAGTCGAGAGGTAAGACGTTGAGGTCCAATAACGTTTAGTTAGTCGGATGGCGTCTTGGATTTTTTAGGCATATTTATATAATGGTTTTTCGTATGATCCTTACTTGATCTAGGTCAGTTTGAGAAGCGCTCCCCAGGCTAGTATCCAGTAGTTTAGTATAGATTTAGTATTTAGTGAATGGTAAAAACTCTTTTAATATTTGAATTTTTTTGTAAACCTTCGTATTTTTAGGAAAATATGCATAGTTTTAGTTATCCTTATTTTTGTGATTACCCAATTTATGTGGCGTTACCAGTTCAAGTAATTATCAATTATGAATCCTAAATATGTTATATTATTGAGTCGTTCTATATTCATACTACACTTTGACGCGTAGGTTACTCGGTCCGTGAGGTCTGTGTTCCATTGAGATGTTGTTCTGAGGTGTTTTTGTCTGAGGTGTTGTTTATGATTAATGCAGTTAGTTTGATAATGGTATGCGTTTACTGATAGCTCCATAACTCATTGAATTATACTACTATTTTACTTTAAGGTAGATGCATTGTTTTGAACTCTGCATAAGTCTGTTACCTTAATGTAGACTATCATTATCTTTGAGAGTTTTATTTAAAGGGTTAACGAACTTCGTGAGAATAAATCTTTTTATCCTGTCGGTTGAGATTCTTAACGTTCTTTAAGATCATGATAATTTCAAAAGATTCGTTCATATTGAATTAATGTGAGTTGTAGTGTAGTCGCTATACCTCCAGGTGTTTACCAGTTCTTTTAGCACCATTCAAGGACGTAAGAAGAAGTTGAGGAAATCCCAACAGGTATAAGGATTGGCTCAAGAGCTTTTTTTATTAATACTTCTGAAGTAGAAATCTGGGTTCGTGCTGGTTTGACCACAGCAAATCAACGTTACTTTTTTTCCTCTGTGATGATTGTCTGTCGTGCTATTGCTAACCATCTTTAAAGTATCTTTAGTTCTTCGAATCAACTTCATTTCTTTCCTTTCCGTTTGTTTCTTCTTTTGATCTCTCTGTGTTTTTTTAAAAACTGGACAGGTCTTAACACTGATTTGACTTGGGGAATTCCCCAGATTATAATTCCATAACATACCTGATGCCTTAATTAAACAATTTTTAAAAAAAAGAATGTGCCACACGTGTAATTTATGAAAATGAAGTACACATTTCATTTATAAAATTTCTTAGAAATATAATGTGTTTTTGATAATATTAAAGTGAATAATGTTTTTTTTAATATTTTAATTTATTTGTCTTGCAAAACTTTCTTAATAATTTAACTAAACTTCAAAATCAGGTTTTATTAACAAGAAAAAAAATTGTTTCTTGTTTTTAATTCTTTGAAATTATTTTAAATGAGGACAAAAATACCAATTATACGAACAATTTAGTTAATGATAATTAATTTATAGTTAGGTTGAAATTTTACATGCCTGTTTCAATTGTACTATAGGTAATGTGTACAAAGTTTTATTTAAATCGTTACGTTGGAACGTAAGATATCTGCGTAAAATCGTTGTTTTTTTTAATTTAAATGTTTAGGTCCGCTTTAATAAATTTAGTGATCTTTATCACTTCACTTAAGAAAGTTTTTTGTCTCATTAAATAGATGAAGTTAGAATTTTTTCCCGTCCTAAAATTCCAATTTTAAATTTAAAGTTTATACGCGAGCGTTGCGCCGTGAACACATGGGAGGATAACGTTGTTAAATTAACCTAGCCTGGGCATTGGCTAAATGAACATGTGTACCAAATTTTAACTAACTCGGTCATCTTTTACTCATGTTATCGTCATTGGTAGATTTTGGTCTTTTTTTCGGATTCATTCCCGGACTCCAGAACGTGCCGTAAGGAACTTCGTTCCAATAAAATTTTGAAGTTAGCATGAAAAGAGTTATACGTATAAACATATATTGAAAACACCGCACCGTTTGTTTTAATATCTAAAAACCTTTGTTTATACTGTATTGAGAACAAAGTTACATGAATTACTTTTGAAGAAGCTCAAAATAAACGAAGTGGCCTTGAGGAAACGGGTTTCATTGATGGTTTGTTAGTAATTTCCTTCAAGTCATTCTATGTTTAACAAGTTCTATGCACTACTCTGATATTCTATTCTGTCCCACTGCTACACTTAAAGGGAAACATGTTTTGGTTTATAAACCTATGTTAGTTTACCATACATTTTTCCTATTTTATGGCTCAGGAAAAAAAAAAATTGCATAATTTTGTCAGTTCTAAATTAGCAAATGTACGATGATGTAAACTTCAATTTTCAATAATGTAGATCTGTACTTTAATTTACAATTAAAGTACTTATTAAGGGTGGTTATAACAGGAATATAGAACTTAATAAAATACAACTTTATTCGCGTGGGAAAACATTAAAATATCTAGTTTAAAATAATGCTTCCTTCACTGTGATCAGATTAAAATATTGCATGCTTCCTATCTAATATCAAATATAAAAACAAGTGAATGGAATTCGTGTCGTTGTATTGAGTTTTCCTTAACACTAAAAGTAATGTTAAATCAATAAGTATGATTCGTTCCAAAGAATTAAAATATGTTTTGAAACTAATTGCGGTGTGGTAATATTAAGCTGACTTTACCTTTACTTTATACGCACGTAACCCGCATTTCCCACTTAATTGTTAATGGCTTAACGTTCGCAATTTTGAGATTCACGGCGTTTTTTTGGGGGGACCTTATTATGCAGAAAGTTAAGTATTGACTCTACATATATGTCTTATGATTAATTTTACAAAACAAGTTTACAGTTAACAACAATTTCAACTCTGGATGTCTGTCAGTATGACTACTATATGGAATAAGTCTGTACAACTTAAAGCTATCGATTATTGATTAGGTAGATATATTAAAACTGAAAATACTTTCACCACAGGAAGCGTGATTATTAGTTGAAACGTGACTTTTCCTACTCTTGGTACTAAGTAGAATTCTCATCGCTGATAAGCTTTAGATATTGTTACAATATTAACAAGACACTACAAGATAAAATGTGCATCAAGGCATGTGTGCAGTACCTACTTATCTATGAATATTAATACAAAAAAATTAATTTCTCAGATGTTAAAACTGCAAAGATATTATTATGTAATAATGGTTTAAGATTAATTAATTGTAATTCTAGTAAAAGAAGGAGGAAAGTAACAGTTTGTTTTCATATCAGTCGTAATCATGGCGCCAAAACAATTTATATTCTTAAAATCAGTATTTAAAGAATAAACAATTAAGGAAATTATCAGTGTTGATAGTAATTTTATAAATTTTAAATGCCTTTGAAATATAATTAAAATAAAATTATATTAAAAAAGTAGCGGATTGTTTTCAAAAGTGTGATATTCCTTTGTCACAAAGTACATTGGACTAAACTTGACTTAATAGTTATTTAGGCTAGGCGCACACAGGTGTCTTTTTTCCCACAGAAACCTCTTTTTACTTCAAGAGCCTTATTTTACAGTATGTGGGAGTGCGCACACTGGAGGCAAAGACAGGTGCAAGACAAAAGAGTCTCCAGCCTATAGAAGATGTGCCGACACATTTCATATCTGTCCGCAGACTGTTATGAACAAATTACAGCAATTTCCATGAGATCCATTTCGCTTGGTACAAAATATTCATGCCTCCAGTGAACACTCTTTTATTATAAAAGACTGTAGCTTCACCAGTGTGAAAAGACAGACACAACGAAGACAGTTCGGAAGCAGTCTGCAGACTTTTTTGTCTCCAGTGTGCGCCTGGCCTTAGAGAAAGGCATGTACAACTAATTATATCCATTTATTATAAAATAAACAGTTTAGTAACAAAAATAAGTATGTATACCTACAGTCTATAAGATTAGAGTTGGCACAATCAAAAGGCGGGAAAATTTTGAGGGAAACGATTTTATTGGTCCCCCATGTTGAATGCAACTTCAGGAAAAAAATGCTCTACTCTACCCCTGTTCCACAAAAAAATATAACATGTCAACACCGATTTTCTCTTTTTATAACCCCAAAACTACCTCCCCGTTTGTTGTTTCCCGCCTTCGATTGTGCCTACTCTAATCTTATAGACTGTAAATATCTATGCATATTATATGAGTATATGTAATATCATACTTTTGCCTGTACATTTCTCGAATTCACCTGTTATTTTGTATTTTCCCATTTCATATAGTTTTATGACGTTCTTGTATCTTGCAATAATAACAAGATTTATTTGTCAGCCTATTTGGCGAAAGATCAGGTGAAAACGGTTGACCTTAAATGAAGTTTAGAATTAAGATAGATAATTTTACTCGGTGCAAAACATAGGATTATTGCTAATGCAGATGTCGTTTTTTTCGGAAATGGCGATTTTAGAAAATACCGGAACAAATGAAGAATTTTTTCAATTGTTTAAAAAATACGAGTTTGGTAATACATATGTGGAAGCTTTTTAAAAGTACAGTAAATTTTGTTGTGTAAACTTTTATTTTGATGGGATAAACGTTAAATATGTGTGTTTTATTTAGCCTTTTTTATGAGGCTGGCTACTTATACTTAGTTTAGAGTTAATATTAATAACTTATTAAACAGTGTTTACTATTCATATCGATGCCTTAACAGTCATACTTTATACTTCATTTACTCTTTTTATTTTTAAGGGTTATTGTAGGTCACTTTTACAACGCCTCTAGTTGTTAAAAATACATCAAGTTAAGTGATTACTAAAGTGATCGGTTTAAGGAGATGTTCTCTATTCGCTCATTGGAATCAATAAATTTGTTTTCTTTTGTGACATATAAAAATAAGTTAAAGCTCCATATTTCCTTTTACACGTGGGCGCCCATATCTATGAACGGGAGGGGGGGGG
>KZ651257.1:55820-81549 GCA_001010745.2 Gerris buenoi | reverse complement strand
TATATTTATATATATAAATTATATGTATAGGAAACGGATTTTAATGATATCCCGGGTTCAGACTCCTCCTTTACAGAGATCTCGGAATCACGTTTTGGAGGGTATCACCATACTTCCATTTTCATGAAATAAAAAATATAAGATACATAATTGACACTATTGATATTGGGAGAAGTTTCCTAGTCTCTTGCCAGCCGCCAGCAGTGGTTTTATTGACTTATTTTACAAAAATACCTCTGGATTGTTATGCGTCTGAAGAAGCCCTAACCACACGGAGGGCAAAATATAGCGATTCAGAAGATAAAATGTGAATTTTATCTTGGCTTATTAGAAATAGACCCTAATATGAGAAAAGGTCAACCACACATTAAGAAATATTTACAAATAAAGGGTTCAAAACTACAAAATAGAATATAATAAGAACAATTTTTCGGCTAATTCGGATTGTACGTGACCCAGAATTTTTTTTCAAATTGGACCTCTACCTGGTTTATATACAGGAGGGTTGTTTTTCTTCAGAAAATGAGCGGAGCACCGCGTAGCGGTGCGGAGCGGCTATTAATAATTCAAGTGTACACAAAATTAAGGTTTTTAATTTAATATACAGGATTTTATCACCTAACCTCCAAGGTTAGGTCACGTACTATCCGAATTTACCCAATTTTTCTGTTTTCTTTTATTTGTCTGTACATCATCGGATGAGGTAATTTTTATATAAGACTCAAAGTCGCTATGAGGAATTTTAATTATCATGAGGAATAAATATATATACATTATATTTTATTATTTTAATATACTATCATGATAAAAAAGAATACGTAAAGAAGAAAGAAGTAGTATAAAAACCTGTGAAGAAAGAAACTAAACACGCAAGGAAAGAGATAACAGATGTCAAGACAAGAAAAGAAACGAAAACAAATGTTAGGTTATAGTTGAACGTTGAACTAGTAGTAGTGTAACCTACACGGCCTCCGTATATTAGTATTAGTAGTCCTCGCCGAGTTCCTGCTTCAGTCCGGGAACTGTTTTCACGGTTCTAGGACTGTCCCAGAACCGTTCGTCTTTCTGTTGGAACACGGGACTAAAAGTTCCAGAACCGTCCGAGAAGCGTGTAGGAACGGTCTTAAGATAGTGGGAGCATTCGCACTATCGGACAGTTCTAGAACCGTCCGCAGCTCTGTTGGAACAAACCTTATGTTAACTAAACAGTGTTACATGTGGAAAGTATTAAAATTTAATATTAAATTGTTATTCTGACTATCATAGGTTCTTCAGATTGAATTTTCAAAGAGTAAAACGTATCACACTCCTTAAAAATCGGTAGTTCCTTAGAAAGATTCCACAACAAACATATCTTTTCTTATTTCTCATAGACCTGTTTTGTGTCCAAAATGTTCTGTACATTATTCTAGTTTATAAGGGTAAAACCCTAAAAGAAAAGTTTACCTATGTTCTCTGATATCCCTGCTTGGACCGAAAGTATTGAAAATACTCTATTCAATTTTGAATAGTTAAATGCAAAGTGAAGAACACAAGACAGAATGCACTCTAGTTCATTCTTATACTCCAACAACTATTTGAATTCTATATCCGGCGTCAGCGAGGTGAGTTATGAATACCAATGTATCTATCTATCAATAGATATAGATCTTATTCAATCAATTCATTATTAAGTTAGACATACGGCTTGTTCCCTCCTTTTCTAAAGCATGTCAATTAATATGTCACCTGCTTAATATATTTGATGTTTAAGCTTGTTAAATAACTTTTATTAATTATTGAATCCTTTTATTACATCTTCCGTCCTTGTGATTGGTTGACGTAAGCAGTCAATGGGGATGATTTAGCTCCATTTAAATCTATTTAAATTTGATGTGGAAGGCCCGGGTTCGAGTCCCGGTGCTGGAGTCTATTTTTCTCTGTCTGTCTCCCATTATTAATAATGACTATAATTTGATTTAAATTAGATGACGTGGAGTATCATCAGTCTCCAGTCTCACGTGAGATGTAACTGAAATAGAATAGAAAAAATGGATTCATTGAAACAATCATAGAAAATTAGAGGTATGAAAGTGTTTTACTCCACTTCAAGGGGGAAAAATATAATAATTAATATGCTTGTAAAAATCAATTCAATTTTTATATTAATTTATTTGTTGGGGTTGCTTTTATGTTTAATAATCCTGAAATTTTCACCTCTATTCTTTAATAAACAAAAAACAAGTTCCTGCCAATATTAAAAAAAATTATAAATACATACATACATTAAATAATGAAATATTAACTAAGAAAATGTATTTAACTTTATGTATGTTTGTATGAATAAACATATTATAAATAAAGATAGTCATGCTATTTCATGACCTAGTAATAATCAACACAATGAAAGTTATTTTTAGTTGGATGTGAAAATGTTTATAAAGCACTGAAAATCTCATTCTACCCACATACTTTTTTTCGCTGAAAATTCTTTTATATTCCCGGAATTGAGTAGCGGAATTGTTTCCGCTAGAGGTTGCGTCGAGTCTACCGTCTCTGATTGTGACGTGATATCATATAAACCTGTTTACATTTTTTTATTATCATTTCTATTATTTTTTGTAGAAGCGTCATAGGATTTTAATTGTATCTTCTAATCTTATCTTTGTGTTTAAAATAGTGGAGGTGTAATTAATGTAGATCTTAAAATAATCTCCTAAAAGGCCGAGTTATCTTTTCTGTTTAAACTGCGTTTTATGTAAACGAAAATGAAATCTATAAAACAATTAACAGTGTTCTCAAAATTCGTGTTCATTTTAAACTTATATAAATCTGAATCAAGTTTAAACCTTTTAATGTCGGTGTTTAAAAATTAATATAATTTAGACTTCACCTGCACTTGATTGTAATAATATAATATTAATTTTTTAAAATTAAAATAAACTTTTTGAATTCGGCCCGAGACAACTCGGGAAAACTTTCTCATATACGATTTCATAATTACTTAGCCGTTTTTCCCATTAGTTGTCGAATGTACATCTAATTTCATCAAAATTTGCCATAAAAATAACTTCTTCTAGGCGGGGAATCGAACCCGGGCTCAATCTATCCACGTTTAAAGCTATTTTATCAGGAACTAGTTTTTTCCTGGGAAAATTGAATATAGAAATTATTGATTGATAGAAATATCGTTAGATTCGTGTTTATGGACTACGTATTAGACTTTTATTGTCAAAATCGTCAGAACTGTTTTCGAGAAATATTTATTTATTTATTTTTTTATTAAAGCGTTTCCAAGTTTAGAGCTAAAATTAATTTCTCGATTTTTCATTAGGGTATGATTTATGTAAACATGCATGCCAAATTACGTCAAAATCGGCTTAATAGTTTAGGCTCCACGCGTCTGAACAGACGACAGACATTTTTTGAAACCCACTTTTTTGGGACTCAGGGTAACTTACAACATATAAATCTCGAAATCGAATTTTTGCGCCATCACAATACTTTCTCTTTATATAAGAAGAAAAATTATATACAAAACTTTAAAAAAAGTTTTAAATTATGAAGACTAATTAATCTCTTCCAATATTGGAATGAACATAATCTTCTGGATTTTTAATTTGTAGAATACACCCAGCATTATTTTACTCGGAATTTAGTTTTACTCAAAAATTAAATATTGTCTGAGACGCAGAAGAAATGTTAGGAGTAAAGAAAGGTAAAAGAATAAAAATAACATAATAAGTCATTTCTTTGATAATCAACACAAAATAGATAACTAGAAATATATATTTTTATTTGAATGTCAAAAAAGATAATTAAAAAAAAAAAATATTCGCGTTCTATCAAAATTTAAAAATCTTTGATCTAAATCGAACATAAACCAAGCAGTGTTCCTTCAATTAAATAATTAAGTTAAATCACTAAAAATAGTCCGTTCTGTTACATTGTAGTATTAGTATTAATTTATTATTCCGTGTATATTTATATTAGTAAATTATTGTAAAAAGGTCTATTTATTTGTGAACGAAACTACGAAACCGTAGAATTATTGGTAGTACAGTAGTAAATGAGCGGCATATTATTTTAAGCGTAGATATTATACTGGCAGCACAACCTAGTAGCGGTTGGTGAAACTAGTATCTGAGGGTAGAAGGATGGTGTCTCTATCTAGCGGAGGTAGACACAAGCTTACTTTATTCAAATTTTCTTGTCTACATTAGGGCTACCTAGTAGAGAGTTCGCTACCTAGAGAGAATCATTCATTCTCACAATTCTGACAACAATTAAGAGATTCAAATTTAATTCAAACAAATTCCTGTTTTGCACGTGAAATATTTTATTTATTTATTTGTGGTTATTCATTTAGGATATTATAAATCGTGCAATATAGAATGACTCCGAGCTCCACATTAAAACTTATCTGCATAATGTACTAATGTATCTGTTCAGTTGTACTGTCTTAATTCTATACCCTGAACCCTGATACCTCATAACTCAAGATTTCACACAATCACAATTTTCAATTGAAAATTTGCAACCTGTTTAGATAACAGAACAGTTTCAATTTTGCCAATAGCTTTTGGGAAATGTTGTTTTCATATTCGCAGCTAAAATTAACTGATCTTTATCTTCATCAGAACACCAGGGGAGCATTAATTGTTAATTAGTATGTTTCTTAGTTTTTATTCATAATAAGTCAATTGAATGAATTTATACTAGAGAAATCCTACCTATTTTTCTTGGCATATCTTCGAATTGTGTGCCACAATGAGCAGTATAGCAATGCAAAGCTTTTTGTGTCTGTAAGTTCGTTGTTTAATTATTTTTTTTTTTGGGTTGGGCTCCCCTATACGGGGCATCATGTATAGAAATGGAAAAAACTGGCACATATAATTAAAGTCTTTTCTATATTTTGATAAAAATATGCACCAATTATGGATTCTTCTTCATTTCATAAGTTTTCTCTTATTACAATTTCCATCTTCAGATCTCTATTTTGATACACAGCTGTATACAGGTCGATTTTGGGACTCTTGGGCGTATGTATCTGTAGTAGATTACCTGGGCTTTGATGTAGCGTATCTGGTTTTTCAAGAGAGTATAAAATGAAAAAGAATACATAAATAATGCAATTTATATCAATATATAGGAAACACTTTAATTATGTGTGCATTATATTTGTTAGTTTTTGCATTTCTATACATGATGCCCCGTATAGGGTAGTCCAACCTTTTTTTTGTACTCTGCTCTTGGTCTGTAAACACTTACTAATGTTTTTTTTTGTTCTAAAGCTTTATGACAGACTGAAAATATATAAAAACGCCTTGAATAGGTAGGGTGATTGAACCCGCAGCACATTCATGCGTTGTGGGCTATAGTATTGAATCATAATTAAAACTACTCATGTTTTACAAGTTATATTTACTTACATCATCCGTATGATAGTGATTCGGAGTTAGAACAATTAAGAGTTGGCTTGCCACATTTTAGCGAATTTTCGAATTTTAAATGCCAAATCTGGACATTGATACCTTGGCTCAACCTCCATAATTTACACATTATAACATGTGCCATAACATAAGCCATTTGTGGTGCAGTGATTCTTATAATTCTTTCTTACTTAATCATATTCTGACCGTCTAGTTTTGAGGATGACCAAAAAGATTTCCAGAGTTTAATATAATAGGGATCGATAAAAATATAATAATATAATATTATCACTAATATTATACTCCAGTGTAGTGCTACTCTATTGCTTGCTTAAACTGTTTATCAATATTTAAGAATAGTAGCAGTGGAATCAAATAATAAATGTTGTATTTGAAATGCTACATTCTATAACTTTGTTATAAATAACATAAATCAAATTATAATAATTATTATTATTATCAACGGGAGACAGACAGAGAAAAATAGACTCCAGCTCCGGGACTTAAACCACGGGGACTTAATAATAATTAAAATTTTTAGCAATGTAATACCGTGTTTGCATACTGCAATAGGCTAAACCATATGTGAGAGACACCAAGGGATGTGGTTTAGCCTATTGCAGTGTGCAAACACGGTATTGCATTGCTGATGTGTTTTGCTAGCCAAGCAAGAATGGCGGTATGAGAGCACGCTCGTCTCTGATAAGTCCTACATATGATTTTCTTGATATGGTATAGGTCCAGAGTTGGGTGGGCATCGTCGGGCCCCTGATGAGTCAGTCGGTAGCGACGAAACGATGCAGGACATGGCGTTTTGCCGAGCCAACATCTTTGTGACGTTTGTCTGGTTTTGGAACAGTTACTATGTGTCACGCTTGCGTGGCACAGCCCTTGGTGTCTCTCACATATGGTTTAATTAAAATTTGATTTAAATTAAAATTTAAAAACTTTCTTTTTGTAGTATGAATACTACTTAAAAATGAAATTATAAAATATTTAAAATTAAATATAATGTCACACAGTGTAAAATTCTACATCTATATTAGGGCATTCAACATTTAGTGGAATCTCGTTGGTTAATTGACGTGTGAAAATGTTTTCTACTATCTCTAACCATTAACCAACGATTAATTAAATGGCTGGATATCCATAAAATTATCCCTGAAATTCAGTCTGGATTTGCAAAAGGCCAATTGGTGTATAGGTTACATCTTTATCCTAAACTCTGTACTCTTTTACCCAAAAGAAAAATGATAGTTATCTTTATAGATTTGCATTAGGCTTTTGTCCGAATTGACCCCTCTTTTGGAATGGGGGATTCAAAAATGTCAATGTGTCTGACCATCTCGTCCGTTGTCGTCTTCTCTCAGTCCTTGCTTCCAACACCTGTTTTGGGCTGTTTACTAGTTGCGTCCGGTTATGCCAATCCTATTAGTGAGATATAACAGTTGCGTCCGCACATTTTTAATCCTATATCTGAATTGCGTCCGGGTACAAGATAATCCAAAAAGGTCAAAAAGATTGTAAATAATCCACAAATTAAAACAACATAATATATTTTTACTTTTCTAGTAAACATAAACAAACACTTGCTTTTTAATATGTAATTGATACCAGTCTTGCCTAGGCATTTATCATGGAATCATATACTATAAAAAGTGAAAAACAAAAAGATTTAAAAGTAATTAACGGTTATAAATTTAAGTTTAAAAAAAATTATTCATACTGCTAGAGTCAGCGTTTATCCAAAATTACGTAAAATTAAGTAATTGATTTTTTCACGGATGAAATCATGGCTCTCCAGCCTTGTAAGAATGAACCAATCCGTAATTTCACTGATTAAATTTTTGATTATTACGTACAAGAGGATGCTATATTTCCCCCTGTTTTATGGGCAGAATTTTCCTGCTCTGTAACACGTACTACAAACTACAAACGCACTTGAAAGTTTTCACTCTAAATTAAATAGCATGTTCTACCATTCACACCCTAATATTTACCAATTAATAGAGGCTCTTAAAGAAGTACAGAGTAATAGTTACTTAAAAATCTTATACATATGTAGTGTTTTTTATTTAGACTATAACTTAAAACTTTAAGGTTAAAATATATTTTTTTACCTGGAAAAAACATGTAAAAAAAAAAATATATATTTATCCTGGACGCAATCCGTATATCTCAGGTCCAGAGTGGGGACGCAACTCGGAAATGGGATTAAAAAAGTTCGGACGCAATTTGGATATCTTCAGGGTATTAGGACGCAACTCGGAAACACCGCTGTTTTGGGACCCTGTGGTCCAGATCGTCTGATTCCTGACACAGTCTCTTTTGGTTTTGCCCGTCTCAGGTAGCAAATCTCTATTTCTACTCTGCCGTTCTTACTGGCTGTGAGTGCCCAGGACTCACACCCATAGGCAAGGGCAGCCATGGGGGGGGGGATATTATTAATTATAATAGTGAAATATCCAAATGTTTATTGCAGGAAATTTGTTTATAACATATATTATAAAATCATAACCTATTTCGTTAGCCAAGGAGTTAGTATTGAGGGATCAAAGAACGTCTTTCTAAAGATTAAGAGCGAAGTGGAGTTAATATTAATAAAATAATGAAAAACGGATAGCCTCTCCACAAAATAAGTGTTTATTCTAAAAAACTAGTTTTTGGCCTCTCGGTCAAGAAACCAACAGGTAAGAAACCAACAGCTACATATATGTGTTTGCTCCGTTTTCCATTATTCGAACGTCTCTGTACTTTTGTTTGCCTATGATCTCAACCATTTTTGCAAACTTCAAAATTGAAACCAATAAAGCACTAAAAAATTGAAAAGTTATTGTTTAGAAGACAATCTCAAGAAAACAATGGCTCTTAAATTCAGTAAAGGTAGACATAAGAAAAGGACAGTATCTACTAGAGTCATAAAAACAAAGTAGTTTATAATATTAATTATTTAGGGGTTTATTTTTCAAAGGCAGCAGAGTTTGAAGTAGCGTCTAAGCAAGCAGTTAGCTGTTGCCATGCTGCTGCAAGGGCCCTATGTGAAATCTTAGCTTGCAGCAAAATAAAAATACCTCTTTATTCTGCTTTAAATACATATAAAACCATGTGTTCTCTTTACACTCACCTTCAAGCTCGCCTGATTGGTCATTGCGTTGCCTCGAGGACTTGGAAGCTGCTCAGAGTAATTCTTTTAAAAAAGTACTTCTTCCTTCTAAAAAAATATGTCTAACTCTATCGTCCGTTCTAAAGTTCTAAGTTAAATCTTAGTTATGCCCCTGTCAAAGTGATTACATTTTTTCATTTTTTACCGGCTTTGGAGCTCCATTCTTAAATCTTGCTTCATGATATTAAAATTCCTAGATTAAGCTATTAATTCCTCTTTAAAGACTTTTCTATTTATTAAATACTCAATTGTGAAGTTTGTTATGCTTTACACTTACACCAATGACACTCGTTAACCTAACTAATGTTTTCCCCTTAAATAGTGGGATTAAACTATGACCGCAATGCATTGAGCAGTTAAGGGTTAGTATCAAGGAAACTTCTTTGAGTACTTATTACTAATTCCCTTCTCTTGGCTAACTTTATAACAATGAGTTGTGACGGTGATTAGTACTATTTTAATTTTGTGGCATATATATGGCAGACATTTTTGTGAAATACATTAAAAACATTTGCCTTATAATGCCCATTTGTGGGCCTAATGTAGCCAGTTTCTAAGTACATAATAAGAATTTATTATCCCAATACAAAAATGAAGTAGGCAATTAAAGCTATTGATAAAACATACAACAATTTATATTTTATATTCAACTAGCTGGATACCCCTGCATCGCTGCGGAGTGTGGATTTTATTTTATTTTTTTTTTTAAAGTTAGATGTAATATTAACAATTCATTAGGAAAGTTTAATCACGTTAAAATTGATTTACTGATAGTAATTATTTGAAATTCAATACTAAAATTAGATGGTAGAATCAACTGGTAGCTGTAGCTGAGTCGTGTATTGAATAGTATAGACAACTAATTTTCATTACTCCGGGTTCAATAAATAACTTTCCTCCCTGTAAACTATGGAGAAAAGTTCACTTTTTCTTAATTTTACTTATATTACATTTATATTCTCCTGCCTTCTGGAGATAATAATTATTATTATTATAATCTAGACTCAAGACTTTTTCTTGATTGGTGCTGCACTCTGGTGGTATTTTTAGAAAACTACTATGACTAGTTCCTCCAACCTCCGCTAGATGCCAGGAGAGTCGATTTCGAATAGAACCTTACCTTTTAATATGAATTGGGCATTTCATAAGGCAATTTTATCCTTAAAAATGACTATTTTTTTTTGGTAAATAATTGTCAACAATTATTATAAATTAGTTATTAATATTAATTGGAGTATTAATTTATTAATACTCCAATTATTTAGTTATTAGTAATTTATTAATACTATTAATTTCCTTTTTTCCCATTTTCGACTAAATAATTTGTTCGGTATCATTGCATGAAGGGTCTTCTCACCAAGATATCACCTACTTATCCAGGAAACTGGGTTAAAGATGGTGGAAAATGTTGATTTTCCAGGCGGCACTACTACGGGTAAGTACTGACCTTTCTGCCAAGTTTCAACTCTCTAGGTTAAATACCTTGGGCGCTACGATGATAATACACAGACACACAGACGTCATGTTGAAAACCACTCAGGAGGTCATAAAAACTTTTAAAAAGGGTAGTTCGGTTGAAACCCCTCCAAAAAATTTTCGTATATGTACCTTCGGAGTAGGGAAGAACAGGTAAAAACATCTAAAATTCAAAAACGCGAAAAAAGGCAAATTTTTAAAAATTCGTAGCTCGGTTAGATTTGCAGCTAGAAAGTTGCAATTCTACGCAGAAATGCCTGGACTTTTTGATAAAAATACGAGAATTAATTTTCCTAAATTTTGTGACTTTTCTCGTTAAAAACCATATGAAGAAAGCATTTTAGAAACCTATAAGGAGGATATTCGGATTCCTCGTTCAATTTTCTATAAGAAGCACACATTTTTTGGTAATTTTTAGACTCACTTGGGAAGGTACAGAATTTTTTCAGTGATTTTCTCTATAAAAACAACGTTTTTTGGTAAAAATCGGCCGAGCGGCACCTCTAAAACATTTTTAAAAAATCTGAAAAAAATCACAGGCTCTTCTGAATAGATACTGAACCCAATTCTAGGAGAAGAGCGAAATCTAAAAACATGACCCAAATTTGAACCACCCTAATAATTATCTAACTTCAGTTTCTATCTTTTATGATTTATCACTTAAAATGTTTCCACTCTTGGTTGTTCAAACAAGATTTTGGATGGTATCTCATTAAAATATATTTTGCAATGATAAAAATTAAAAAATAGACTGCCAATTAGTGTGGCACATAGCTTCCTCGCATCTACCATGTACTTTATTGTTATATTAACATTAACATTATTGGTGTATTACTTTATTGTTATATTGTTTATTGTGTAAAAACTATTTATAGTTTTAGCGATCTTTAACACTTCGTAGCAGTTCGCTGTTGGTTTTACTAAAAAATTGTATTTGAAAAAAAAAAAAAAAAAAAAAAAATGTTTGTCTCATTGAATAGATGAAGTTAGATATTTTCCCCGACCTGAAATTCCAAATTTAAATTGGAAGTTCACGTTTACGCAAGCGTTGCTCGTGAACGCTTGGACGGATAATGTTGTCCAACAAACTCGTCCTGAGCTTTGGTAAAATGAACATGACTACCAAATTTCATCAAAATCGGTCAACATTTACTTAAGTTATCGTCACACGTTTCATAATTCGCGGACACACTGACCGACAGACCGACAGACACGAGACCAAAAATGTTTCCTGATGTCTGAAACGGATTTCTGTCTTGGAATTTTTAAATCGGAGACATAAAAGTTTTTAGTTCTCAAAAGTGAACACAATGCTTCCGCTTTACCATCGGTAAGCTCGGAAGCAATAATGTGTCGTTAAAATTACTTTATTTGTTTCAGTAATAATTTTAAATTGTGATCTTATCTTATAAGATGTTTTAGGAGGATCAATAAATATTACCCAGGTTAGCAAACATGTCAACCGGCGTGCTACAAATTTATTTTAATTTTAAGCTTTAATCTAAATATAGCTATTGTTAAACACACTCATAAATTTTAATCATACGCATTTTATTGTTGTTGAATAATGATTTTTGATGCTATTTTTAAGACGATATTACGTATGCGACGTGCGACGGTAAGTTAGGTTTACGAGGAGGTTATTTTTGAAAAAACAATGACACCCACTGAATTTTGCAGAAGATTCTCAAAGATTATAACAAATTATGTACAAAGGGTTAGAATACTAAGTTAGTTGTTAACCGAAAATTTGTATGAATCTTACTCATTGTGAAAAAATAATCAATGAGTCAAAAACGCGCCATTAACTGATAAATTGCAGTAGCATTTTTTTAATTTAGACCAAATTTTGATAGGACATCAGAGATCTGATGTTTGTTTTCCTTTATTAAGATAGAATATTATGTAATTTACACAAATGTTATTTATTTATTAGGTGTGTAAATCTTCTTGCGCAACTTCAGCCAGGCACGCATTCACATCTAAAAGATTTTTCGCTATTCTGTTTGTAAAGAATCACCGTATAAGGGATGGAGGAATGGCATTCTATATTTTAAATTATTTCGCCTCAAACCACTGTCGAAAACACCAACATCGAACATGTTTGTATAAAGGGAAGAGGAATGAGATTCTATATTTTAAATTCTTTCGCCTCAAACCACTGTTGAAACACCAACGTGGAACATGTTTTTATAAGGGGAGAGGAATGAGGTTCTATATTTTAAATTCATTCGCCTCAAACCACTGTTGAAACACCAACGTGGAACATGTTTTTATAAGGGGAGAGGAATGAGGTTCTATATTTTAAATTCATTCGCCTCAAACGACTGTTGAAAACACCAACATCGAACATGTTTGTATAAAGGGAAGAGGAATGAGATTCTATATTTTAAATTCTACGGCCTTAAAACCGCTGTTGAAACACCAACGTGGAACATGTTTTTATAAGGGGAGAGGAATGAGGTTCTATATTTTAAATTGTTTCGCCTCAAACCACTGTCGAAAACACGAACATCGAACATGTTTGTATAAAGGGAAGAGGAATGGAGTTCTATATTTTAAATTCTTTCGTCTTAAACGACTATTGAAACACCAACTTTAAACGTGTTTAAAAGTGGTGCTAAATTTACGTCGTTCAAATCATCAGGCCTTTTACTAGCGTAAAGGAACTTCATTCGTACTATGTACCGCGACACCCAGATTTATCATAATCCACATTTATGAGAAATTAAAAATCAAAAGCACACAGAATTCCTAATTTATTTTTAGAGTATATACACATTTTATTTTTAATGTAATATTGTGATATATTTTAAGATATATTTAGAGCATTTATACAGTTTAAACCTTCAGGAAGAATAGACGTCCTTTTGCATATACCCGGATCAAAATATGACAACGGGTTGAATCATAGAATTTCTTTGAGATTTTTTTTTTTTTTATCCATAATAATAGTACCTTATGTTAACTACAGTTGAATGAAAAGTGAATATGAATGAATGGATGTATCTTACACTCGTAAAGGATTATATGATTATGTATAATATTCACGCACGTATGACCTTCAATAATTATATTCTATTCTAACTGAATCGTAACATTGTTTAACTTGCCGATATTATTTCCATTCATAAAATATTAATGGATTATTTTTTTTTGTATGGATATGTAAATTCGACGGTCACTGTAAAGAAGTAGGTAAGTCGATTTTTTGGGCAAATTTAAGTAAGTAGGTAGGCGTGTAGAAAGAGCCGTTTTCCGTCTTGTGAAGAAGTAGGCAAGTCCTATCTATTATAGAAACGTCATACAAGCGATGTGCATTTTTAGATAAATTGAATATTTATGTTTGTCGTTAGGTAAGTTTACTTAGTCTAATAATCTGCAACATTTGAATATTGTGAATTAATCAGTAAGTTCACATGACTACTTATCCACATTAGTCGAGAGCTTTTAATTATTAGTTAAGACGACTTTTCCATTTATTCACAACAACAGAGACATGTTTATAAATAGGTAATTTGACTTGTCTAATTGTTAATCAACTATAATCACGTTTATTTCTTGGTATGTCGAAACTCTATGGCACTATTTTTCGATGATAACCAAACTTTTTACTGGAAAACTTAACATGAATTTTATAGGAACAATAAAACCAATAATAGTGATCCCACAGTTCCTGAAAGGATATCAATCCAGACGATTATAGTCAGAAATAATTTTGGGCCAATGAATACATTTTTACAATGAATACATTATTAATAACAATTTTAAATACATATTTGTCAATTATTTTAAATCCATCTTTATCTTTCTTTTTTTAATTAATTTTAATATTGCGATTACATAAACTACATGTTATAAGCAATAAAGATGACTTTTGTTTGATATTGGCTTGTTACACATGATGTGAGAAACTGTCCATTGACAGTACTCACGGTATTAGACATGAATATTACAATTTATTCATTGATGTTTGATAGGTCACGAAGCAACGAAATAAATGGACCCAAAAATTTGAAAAGGATTGAAACTTATATGGGACCAACAATGGGCTAATTGTGACCTACCATCCAATTTCGTTTAAATCGCTTGTGCAGTTTTTAAGATAGGTTGGTTCGCAAAAATTGAATGACAGACAAAAACGGAACCAAAATTGTTCCCTGATATCTGAAACGGATTTCTGTGTTGGAATTTTTTTTAATATTAGAACAATCACATAGCTCCTGGTACCTTCGGTAAGCTCGGAAGCAATACAAGATTTAAGTTTTCAAGATGTTGTGTTCCTTTATATCTAAAATTCCTTTCCCTAAAACACATCAGTAATTATGGTAATAAGTAGGTAAGTCAATGGTACAAAATTAGGTAAGTCTCATAAAAGTAAGAATAACCAATGTTTTGCTTTACTTTCATTATTATATTAATATTTGGATGAAATGAAAATGTTTGTGATAACCAGCATATTTATAGCATATTTAGTTGATTTTGGAAGAAATGTCAAACTTTAAAACTGCTCTCCTGTAAAATTTGATTTTGTCTACTTACCTACTTCTTCACTGTGACCATCGAATTATTATTAATTTTTTTTTCTATATTAAAAAAATGTTTTTTATTAATTTCATTAAGGGGTGGGGAATAGAATAATTAACATAATTCATATAATTAAGACAAAGAGCAAATAGTTTTTCCTGACCTGAATACATAAATTGGAGTAACATTATAGCTTCATTGCTGAAACAGAAATGATAAGCAGTTATACCCAAGAAACTCCTTAATTTTGGTTATGAGATATTTAACCAATCTAAATGATTATGTTAAACAAATTTTAAGTTGTCTCAGTAGGTCCGTAGTTCTACGAGTGAGTGGGACGAATTACCCGCTCAAACCTATCAATTTGACCATATTTCAGCCCCTTCAAACCGGGGCAGCACTAAGTTATAAAATATTACTTATAGATATAACTGTTTAAACCTTTAAGTTGGCTTTCAATTAAAAATACTTTGCCAATTAGTGTGACACATATAGCTTCCTCGTGTCATATTTGGTATAATTTAATGATTTCATACTATTAAAGCCTATTTTTGTCAATTTTTAAAAAAATTCTCCCCGTTTTTTAAAACTCGAAATTCTTTTGGTTTTTTACATGAATTTAAGTATCAATTTAGCAAAAATTTAAAGAGCGCAGACGGTTGAAATTAATCTGAGGCTATCTGCGGGATACGTTTGACAAACCATCTAAATTTTATAAAAAGCAGATGAGTACTTTTGAAGATATAGTGACATGTTTGTTTGTATGTGGAAGAGAAACAAATGGGCGCAGAAAGGTTGCACCTTATACAGAACCAATAATGGGCTAATTATGACTTGCTTTCCAAATTTCATTAAAATTCGACGAGTTTTTAGGATATGGTGGTTCGCAAATATTAAACGACAGACCGACAGACAGACACGGAACCAGAGAATGTTCCCTGATGTCTGATACGGATTTCTGTCGTGGAATTTTTGATATCGGAGACATAAAACATTTTCGTTGTTCAGAACCATCACATTGCTTCTAGTACCTTCGGTAAACTCGGAAGCAGAACAATATACTTAAAAGAAGATTACTTAATAAATAAATTACCTAATACTTCCTTGTAAGCAAGTGTAGAAATGTGTAAATCTTGAACATTAGTAGAGCGGTATGATGTCAAAGTTAGGTTCTTGGGTGGAGCCTTGACATATTGATTCCTCATTTCATATAAAGTGAATTAGTTTATAGTTTTTATTTGACTAGTTTATTATTATAATAAGTTGTATTAGTTTATAATTTTTATTTGACTAGCTTATTACACTATATATTATACGAGCCGTTAAGCCCATGGCAACGGGCTTAATTTTATATTTAGATAAAAGTAAAATTATTTAGATAAATTATTGTATCTATTTGAAGACCAACAAATCTAAACAAACATTCATTTTTATTGAAATAAATGTGGTTGCCTTAAGGCCCCCATACGATCAAACATTTTGCGCAAACCTGATGTCGGGCAAATTATAGGTTTTATTTGACTAGTTCATTCTTATATTAAGTTGGGTTAGTTTATAGGTTTTATTTGACTTGTTTATTGTTATATTGCGTCTCTGTACTACTTGCCAAGCATGTAAGTGATTCAAAGAGGAAGCTTATTAGCATATATTTGTCATTATGCAATGATTTAATAACAAGTTTATCTTCGTACTTTATTCAATCCCAGACTAATTATGATATAACATCTTTTGTTCGGATTTAAGTACTTATTGTTCGTGGTTAAACATGTTCAGAAAGCATATTGTTTTACAATATGCTTTACGAGAGCCTGTACAACGAACTTAATTTTATATTTAGATAAAAGTAAATTAATTTAGATATCTAGATCTAGATTTAGATAAGTTATTACATTTATTTGAAGACCATCAAATCAAAACATTTATTTTTATTGGAATAAATGTGGTTGCCTTAGCTTTGCAATAACAAATCATTTCTAGTAAACCTTCGACGTCGGGACACTACTTGATTACATAAATAATATCTTTAAAAGGAAACAGCTACCGCACCAAGCATCTCGTAACTATATACTACTTGTAAGGGATCTTAAAATTGGTTACAATAGAGTCATGGATCGTTAAAAATGTGTTTTACTGTTTTTGTATGTGAATTACAAGGAATAAGTTTCCCGCAATTTCTCATTGAGATAGTTTCCTTTATTGTTGCCGAGAGTAGTTATGACATAGTCTAGAGTCTAGGTAAATAGATCTCTTGTTCTTCATGGGGGATTTTAGTCAGATTTACCTGTTCTTTTGACTCTAAAGAAAATATCATCTTAATAGGGGAATTCCCTGTTCTACACCTCATTATATTAAATAACATTATTAAACTTTGACTCATGTCTTTCACGATTTTACCCGAGTGGAAATTACAAGCGAGTCGTGATCATAAACCCTTTACCTAGTAGAAGGCGTCTGGAGCTTTACACTTATTTGGATCTCTTTCGATTGTACGTACAAACACGGAAAATTCTAAATATGCTTGACGATTATGCTAATTCCTTATTGTAATAAGGTGAATCCCCCGTTAGGTGACAGTATTGCAGTAAAGGAATGATACTTATGGGTATACCCCGAACAAAGACATATATGTAGCTACTGCGGAACATTCATCTTTTGAATCTAAAGCAGTTCCTGGTAAAAATGACAAACAGGACAACTTGTACACAGCATCGCTGTAATCTGCTTATTATTATTTTTTATTTTTTTACCTATTTTACTATTTTAAGAAGGCTATTATAAGTCGTGGTGTCACATCTTCTTATTTATATATGTATTTTTTTTATTATAAATGTCTAATAAAATAGCACTCTTTTAGCTGATTACTATTGGAATAGTTTTACTACTAATTTTATAGTTTATGTGTATTCTAGAAAATTAATTTAACTTTTAATGCATTACTTATGAGTATATAATTTTGTCATGTATTAAATTACATATATTTTCTGGAACTTCTTTAGATTGTTACTCCACTTATAAAAAAAACAGAGGGGGAGTAACAATCTAAAGAAGATGCACAGATTGTTCTGCTTTAGACTGTTACTCCCCTTATAAGACAGATTTGTGAAATTCCTTTGTCCCAAAGTATATTATTGGACTAAAATCACTTTGTCTTTCTTAATAGTTATTTAGTCATTAATTTATATTCTAAAACAACATAGGGGAGTAACAATGTAAAGAAGTACCTATAATCTTTGTTTCTAATAAAAAAATAATTTAGATTTTCTATGATTCTCTTCCATTCAATATTATCAATGATGTTAAAGAATTTGGGTGATATTTATCGGGCTGTTAGTGGTCACATGACCAAAGCTGCCTTAGTCGATCACGACATAGAATAACAAAATTGCAGTCGCCAAAATAGCTTAATATTATAATTTCTTACTCTTATTGGGAATATGGACATAAATAATTGTCTGGAGGTTAGATTAGAAATCAATTTCCGCAATAAAGTTTAATTTAATTTACCTATGGACAATGGATCGTACAAACTGGTATCTTCAGCAAATTATTGTAGAACTTAATAAATAAACAGTTAAAAGGAGTTAATTAAACAGCTGATTGTTTTTTAATTATTTTCTTTTCGACAGTTGATTGTAGTTTATTTCTGTATTTTATTAATGATTACGGCTATTTATTTATTTTTGGCATCTGATTGTGGTGTATTTATTTGACAGCTTATTCTATTTTAATTATTTATTGAAGTGAAACTTCTTTGGCGGCGGTAGAGTGAATTTTTTCATATTGTGAAATCGTGTAACGAAGTTTGCGATTCGAGACTCGTCCAAATGTAACATTTTTACAGATTAATTGTTATATCTATTTAAAGACCTGCAAATTAAAACAAACATTTATTTTTATTGGAATAAATGTGGTTGCCTTAGCATAGCAATATATTTTTTTTCGATTAAATTTTCCATTACCATTTCTTAATCCTGAAATAATGAATTCGTCAAAAAATGAATGAGAGCACTCTAGATCTAGAACTTAAGTTTCACTTCTAATGCGTGAGAGCCTCACACATATTTTATTTTGACAGCTGATATCTTTTTTACAGCTGAAAAAAAACTTGATACATTATTACCACAGTCAATATAATCTGTTACTGGTAGGCTGCCTTATATCTGTTAATGTCAAGCTACTACTGTACGCTAAAGCCTCGTTCAGACTGCCGAACCAAACATAAGAAACGAGCCGAGCATTGGTGTCTGCGCATGCCCAGTCAGAGATGCGCAGGCGCACATTAGACTGTGCATGCGCAGTGACTATTGCTCGACTCGGTTACTCTGTTCGGCTTGGCAGTCTGGACGAGGCTTAAATGATCACTATTGCTTATAAAAATTGAATTATAGTTGTAAATTGTCAACAAAAAGATAGCTGATTGATGTTAATTTATTTATATAATCTGATTAAAAGTTTCTTATAAACTGTTTCCTTTTTTTTTGTTTTTAAAGATTTATCGCAAATTATTAAATTGTTTTCTGATCTTGTTGCAGGTGAGCTAAAAATTCTAAAATACTCTCCTTTACCTTTACTGTGAGTATTGAATGTATGATCTTAATTTAATTATAGACAAAACTATCCTTTTGTTAAAGAAATCAAATTTTTTGCTTTGCATTACGATGATTAGATGTGAATGAATGCAATATAACATATAACTTTCAATTTGTCTTATAAAATAAACATTTAATAGATTGTTTTTTAATTTTTCATAACATCAAAATTTAAATATTATGTGCAAACTTAGTGTGGTTGTGAAATAAAAAAATAGTGAAATAGTGGGCATGTGAAATAAGTTATATTGGAAATTGTTGTCTATATAATAAATATAGGTTATCTTGGGCATTCTTTGAACGGATTCATTCCAGTAATTTAATCTCGTACAAAAATAATTTTAAAAATTGTATGTCTGTATGTGTGATTGGTCAGTGATTTTTAGTAACTTTACAATATATTTTGTTGTACAAGTTGTAGTGAATCTATTAAAAATGACTGACCCTCATCTATATAAAAAGGGCAAATACTTTATTTTATATATATGTATATATTTATTTTTTTTGTTTATTATTTCTTTTGTTATCTTGTCAATAAGGTTGTTCATAACCATGAATCATGACCCTTTTTTCTTGACCATTTTTATTTTAGTAATATATAAAATATGTATGATGTATTCCACTCTCTCTTATACCCGGCATCATGTGACTGGATTACTGGATGTTGATTGGCTGGAATAATTCACGCTGCCAGGATTACTTAGTCAAGTCTTATTGCCTCTGGGTGACTACGATCTTATGGAATGATGGGAAGTACCCTCATTTAGGAATGATTTGGAGCAAGATGAGACCTAATTCCCAGTAATCAATCTGGTGACACATTTTAATGAGGTGTCAAGTCCGCAAACATTATAGTTGTGTGATTGGGAGATTAAAGAGTTGCTATAAATGAATGAAAAATTATATGACAATCGGCTATCAAACATTAAACGTAACCTGTAATTTACAGTTATTCTTTCAGAATAGAAGGAGGTCTTAGTCAGAAATTGCTCATTGTTTAACATAAGGAAGAAAAAATGGGGTTATTAGTTCTCAAATTATTATGGGGTGACGAAAATTATTTTATAAGAAATGAGATAGGTGATTAAGAGCACCTTTACCTTTGATTGTCTCTAAAAGAATCAATAGGACCTTCTCTTCTCATTCCCTTAAATATTTTAGGGAGAAGAGTAAAGTTTTTGAACACCGAAATAGGATACAATATATAAATAATGGGTACTTTTTTACTTTAGCACCCCCCTATATTCCCTATAATATAATATAATAATATAATAATTATTAATCCTCTATTATAATTAAAACCCCGATAATATAATATATTATTTATGAATCTTTTAGAAACTGTTCAGAATACATTTAAGTCCGTTGTTGTTCTTAGTTATTTTTTTAAACATTACATTTGGTATGTGGTCGTGGTTATGTGGATTTGAAAAATACACCATTTAAATCTTGTCTTTCATTGGCTTTACCTTCTGTGACTAATAATAATATATCTTGTAGATAAATAAACAGTGTATATCTTTCTTAGTAGATTCGTATGTGGTCAAAAATGACTAAACAAATAGATGGCCAAAAATGACTAAACTGTTCGCATAAACGTATTACTTTATAGGTTGACTGTTATAGACTACTGCTACTACTTAATAAGTGGTAGCTGTATTATTCCGGCATGGAAGCCAACTTTCTAGATCTGAATGCAAGTTTTAGTTTCTTGTAGACGTGCGTTTGCTCGCGAACAAACAGTTATTTCACCATTTTTACTCAAATAACAGTTGACCTGACATTGGCATTACAAACTTTCACGAACCTTTCGGCACGTGCTTTCAGTCAGGTTTTTTTGTAGAAGCTAGACCTTTTTATAATCCCTGCAGTTTAAGCTCGTCTAATTCTTTATCTTGTCCTTTACCTGCCTAACAAAGAGATTAGGCATCTTGAAGAAGATGAATCTAAATACCCTCTTGCATTTGATTTCAAGCTTTTTCATAATTTCTGCCACTTGTGGAATAAATCTTAGTTTAGACTTAGTATAATGTCTTAAAGTTAATTATAAAAATTTTAGCTTTAAATATCAAAAATTTATATTTACTAGGAATGATTTGTTAGCAAGAAGATAAGTTTTTATTTTATTTTTTATATGTGATTTTTAGGTGGGTCAATTTAGGGATAAATTCAAAATAAAACAACCTCCTTCAAATCATCCTTAGCTATATTTCAACCCTTTTTGGGTCATCCTCGAGCCTATAACAGAAACAATTGATTGAAAATCTTTGGTTTTAACCAATATGTTAACAATTATGAACATGGATTTTTAATTACAAAATAATGTTTCTTACCTAATGAAAACTCTGAGTACTACACATTAAACATAGTCGAATTCTAAAATAAACTTTCTTTGATCAGTAAAATATTACCTATTTGGTAACTTATCACAGATTTACTCTCCACAGTCTTATTAACTAATTACAATAATAACAATAACAAAATACATAATTAACAATTTAAAAGAATATAAAACGAAAAATTTTAATTAAAGCCTACATTTTAACTTATCACAGTGAAGAATATAAACTAAATGTACATGATTGATAACAGATAACATCTTGCCTTGAAATACCCAGGTTCATTAGGCTACCATCTCCTGTGTTTACATTTAGTATCCTGACCTACTTAAATTACTCCCACATAATACTTGTTTAAATCTCTGCAATCTTTCTTAATATTAATGCTTATTGTTTTTAGATATATGCAGAGCTTCTAATGTTAGTATTTTTTATTATTTATTTCATTCATCAGAACTCTAGTATTGTCGAAATTGAACTGGTGATCCATTTCAATCGAGTGGGCGGTCAGCGCTGTTTTGTTGTCCTTCGCTCTTACATTGCCTTCATGTTGTATTTTTTATACTATTTTAGTACAATCTGGAATTACTGAAATTTTATGATAGGAACATAGTTCTTTTGGTTGATAATTGTGTGTAGTAATAAGTAAATATACTACGCCAAAAATAACTAGTATATTTATTCATTTGATTTTAATATAAAATTAGAACATCAGTGTAATTTTCATTTTTATTCTTATACTATAATCAACTGAACTAAAATTAGAGGTAATTCCAAATCGTAGGCGTATTTTCCTCTGCTTAAATTTTTTGTGTAATCGACATAATATCAATCACTTATTTATAAGATCAAAACAACTATATTAAGTTAATGAGTCCGTCAAGTTTTGTATAAAAATTATATCGGACCAAATTATAATCAAAATGGATCAATTGGCGATAATTTTGCAGCTTAAAATCAATCAAAATGGATCAATGTGCGAAAATTTTGCAGCTTAAAATCAATCAAAATGGATCAATGTGCGATATTTTGCAGCTTAAAATCAATCAAAATGGATCAATGTGCGATATTTTTGCAGCCTAAAATCAATCAAAATGTAGATTCAATTCCGAAAAACGTATCCATAATACCATGTTTTTTTCATGAAATGGAGGAAATTGGTTTTTTTTTTATCAACCCATTGAGTATAATGAGAAAAAGTAGCAAAACTAAAACAGTCCTTGAAAATGGTTCTGAAGCGGAAGTTAATGTAGCAATTTTTATTTGATTTGAGTCGCATTGTATGCCTAAAACGGGAATTTTGTTTCAAAGTAGCCATATTTTTCCTATTGAGTACACCCTCGATGACTGGCAGCGGACCGTTATAGATACGAGTTCGAATTACAAGGAAAACCTGTGTGCTAAAATTTACGGTTTTTCCGTTCATGACATTTTTACTTTAGTCTTTATCTTTCCTCGTCTATAGTAGCATTTTGACTTAATCTTCAGATGATTTCTTGATTTTGAGTGTTGTCTATTAGTTTGATGTTCAGTGCATTAGTTCTAGTACTTAACCCGTCCTTTGTCACCTGTAATAAGAAACGCTTACTTAAATTTTTAGCATGGAGTATTTTTTTTACTATGACCAACCCCGGGAAATCGAGCAAGGCCTACCCACGCCCCTACTTAAAAAAAAGTAGGCCCTAGGTAGCCCTGGGGAATAGGTCCTAGGGCTTGTGGCCTAAACCATTAAAATTTTTATTCGTCTTTTTTTGTAAGGCCTCTTTTTTGAAACATTAGCCTAAAAATTCTCAACTCATTAGGTCTTCTGTAAACGAAATTCATTAAATAAATTTTATAAGACCATGTAGTTTTTTTTAAAGAAAACATTTGCAAAACACGGGAAATTTTTTTATAAGACAGAAATCTTACTTTTATAGCTTACTAGCTGGATACCCGTGCTTCGCTACGGAGTGTTTTTAAATTTGATTAGTTTATAAACATCCAGGAAAGCATACAAATTATTTTACTATGCCAGAATATCTAGATTCTATCCCTCCTACTTATATCCCCCTCCTCTTTCCCACGATACTGCACCGCCCCCAATATGAAACAATAACCGCTTCTTGATTTACGGTGTTCTAAATCTCCTGCCCAGTCAGCATCTACATACCCTGTGTTAAGGTTTGTCCTGTCTTTTTGAATTTTAATTGGTAATTTGAAGTTAATTTTAAATACCTCAGTAGTCTTTTAGCTGCATTCATGTGTTCTTGTCTTGGGTCAACTGAGAATTGAGATAACAGATTTACAGTGTAGGTGATGTCAGGACGAGTACATACACTTAAATACATGAAATGTCCAATGAGGGATTGATATTCTTTTTGATTTACCGGTTGTTTCAGTTCTTCGTCTTCTGGTTCTTTTCTTAATTTTACATTTAGGCCTAAAGGTGTTGTGACTCCTCTGCAATTTTCCATTCCATGCCTCTTTAACAACGAGTTCGTGTAGTCTGTCTGATCCATGGTTATACTGTATTGGTCTTGTTTTATTCTCATGCCCAAAAAATTTTTTATTTTACCTAAGTCTTTTATTTTAAATAGTGTTGCCAACTTGGTTTTTATTTCATTTAAAATTGTTTCCGTAGTTCCTGCCAGAATTAAATCGTCGACATAATGCAGTACAACTGGTAAACTTGTAAATGCAGTCTTCACTTGGCAATTGTTTGAAATTGATTTTCTTAACTTCGTTATTAAATTTCTTATTCCATTCCCTTCCTGACTGTTTTAGCCCATATAACGATTTTTTTAGTAAACATACTTGGTTTTCTTGATCCTTTGTAATGAAACCATCTGGTTGTTGCATATATATTTCTTCAGTCAGATCTCCATTTAAGTATGCTGTGATGACATCCATCTGCTGAAGAATTAATTTTTCTTCAACTGTTAAAGCAAGTATTAACCTTATAGAGTTCTGTCGAACCACTGGAGAAAACGTTTCACAGTAGTCTACACCGTATTGTTGTGCGAATCCTCTTGCTACAAGTCTTGTTTGTACCGGTCTACTTTTTCAGTTGATGATAATTTCTTTCTGAAAACCCATTTACAAGTGATTGCGTCTCTTCCAGGGGGTAGATCGACGCTCCACCCTCCCTTGTTAAAAAATTACAACAACTATATGGAAAAATATACGAGGCGGAGAATGTACCGGAATCTTTTAAGAAATCCGTTATCCCGATTCATAAAAAGGGCAATCGAAATGATGTAAAAAACTACAGAGGGATTTGGTTGCAATCAACGTTGGTGAAAGGGTTTACACGAATACTGTTACAGCGCTTGCTTGCCTGGCTGGAAAACAAGCATATCTTAAGTGAATTTCAAGCGGGGTTTCGTCAGGGATACTCTACCTTGGATAATATATTTACCTTGACGTCTTTGATCGAGCTGAAAGTAAAAAAAGAAAAAGGAAGAATATATGGGTTCTTTGTGGATCTAGAAGCGGCGTTCGACTCATTAGACAGAAAAGCATTGTTTTATAAATTATCTAATATAGGTATCTCAACGAAATTCATGAATGTTTTGAAAAACCTCTATAAAAGCACTAAGTCCAGTGTACGTTACCATGAAGGAATTACGGAGTATTTTGATACAAGTATGGGGGTAAAACAAGGGTGTAAATTGAGTGCGGTGATTTTTTCTCTATTCCTTAATGATGTCTTTGAGTGCTTTGACGGGGGAGTTAAAATCGGGGATACAGTTATCAGTGCCTTGGCTTATGCGGACGATTTAGTGATATTGAGTGAAAACAGATTAATTATGCAGAAAATGATAGATGCGTTTGAACGATATTGCAAAACGTGGAACCTAAGGGTTAACTTAAATAAATCCAAAGTCATGGTGTTCAGAAACGGCGGAAAGCTGAGGAAGTTCGAAAAGTTTTATTACGGATCAAACAAACTGGAAATAGTTAACTCCTACAAATATCTTGGGGTTATTTTTACTCCCAAACTGTCTCTCAACCACCATTTTAGGGAAAGAATTTCACAAGCGAAACTCGGTTATAACGTAACATGGAAACAGGTTTTAAATAATTATAACATCCCCTATTCTAAGAAAGTTGCCGTGTTTAATGCAGTGACTCGAGCAGTACTTTGCTATGGTGCACAAATTTGGGGCTACCGGCGGTATGAAGATATAGAATCTGTGCAAAGATTATTTTTTAAAAGGATCCTACAATTACCACAGTATA
>KZ651257.1:39409-52254 GCA_001010745.2 Gerris buenoi | reverse complement strand
GAGTGTTTTTATATTTGATAAGTTTATAAACTACCAGGAAAGCATACAAATTATTTTACTATTCGAGAATATCTAGATTCTATCCCTCCTACTTATACCCCCCACCTCTTTGATAATTTAATTTGCAAATATCCTAAATTTATCCCCCTCCTAAATGAAAATATTGTACCCCGTAAAGTACATAACAACAATTACTGTACTCTTAAAGAGCATTTCAACGATATGCATCATGAAGATGAAGGGTATTTATTACTTGTACCCCGTACCCCTTTGAACCAAAATTTATAGTTCGAATATTCATGTAAACAGTTACCTTCCCCTTGCTTTGAAGGTCAAGTGTGCAAATTTTCATCAAGATCGGAATAAAACTGTAGATTTGTATAAAAGAACATGCATACTGTACACACATATTTTGACTTTTAAACAGGGTGATTGGCGATATATGTACAAAAATAAATAGGGTGATTCTAAACCTCATTGGCAACAAAAAATTTCGTATAAACCATGGGTCTATTCTCAACCGTTTTCCCACAAGGTCAAGATTTATGATTTTTTTAAGATCGCATACATTTGCTCATAAAAACACTTATTGCTCCAAAAGTATAAAAGCTAGAGAAAAATGTTTGGTTTTTTTGTAAAGCTGACAAAATAATAATCCTATAAGAAAAGTGTAATTTTAATTTTCATAACTTCAAATTACACGACAAAAAATATATAGAAATATAATTTTTAAGAAAAAAATTAAAAAAATCAATTTTTTTATTGCTTTCATAACTTAGTAAAGAACCAAGCTTAAACTAGGCGGACTTCATAAAAAACTTCCTTATTTACTACTGTTTCGATCAATATTAATATTATTCATATAGCGGAATGTTTAGTAAAAATCACTGAAAGAAAAAAGAAACGTGTTTATTGCTGTTATTTTTGACATGTAGATGAGTATACTAAACCAATCTTGCATCTTTGAATGTGTTTTTAATTATTTACTCACCTGTAAGTCAAAAATAGCAACAAAAACATGTTTCTTTTTTACTGTCAGTGATGTTTACTAAAAATTCTGTCATATGAATGGGTAATAATATTTATATTGATCGAAACGTTAGTAAATAAGGAAGTTTTTTATTAAGTCCGCCTAGTTTAAGCTTGGTTCTTTACCAAGTTATGAAACCAATAACAAATTGATTTTTTAATTTTTTTCTTAAAAATTATATTTCTATAAATTTTTTGTCATGTAATTTGAAGTTATGAAAATTAAAATTTCACTTTTCTTATTGGAAATTTTGTCAGCTTAACAACGAAACCAAAAATAATGTTCTAGCTTTTATACTTTTGGAGCAATAAGTGTTTTTATGAGCAAATGTATGCGATGTTAAAAAAATCATATAATTTGACCTTGTCGGAAAACAGTTAAGAATAGACCCATGGTTTATACGACGTTTTTTGTAGCCAATGATGTTTAGAATCACCCTATTTATTTTTGTACATATATCGCCAATCAATACATAGATATAGATATAAATACCCATTTTATCTCCCCCCTAAATGAAAATATGACACTGCTGTATATAACAACGATTACTGTACTCTTAAAGAGAGTATTTCAACGACATGCATCATGAAGATGAAGGGTATTCATTACTTGTACCCCGTACCCCTGTGTACCAAAATTTTAATTTCGTAATCTCATGTAGGCAGTGACCTTCACCTTGTTTTGAAGAAAAAGTGTGTAAATATTCATCAAATTAGGATAAAAGACATACCCTCATACGGATACACTTCTTTTTATATAAGATATGGCTATATTTTTCAATTTTACCCGCCTCCTAAGTGAAAATATGATAAAAGTGTACATAACAATAATTACTCTCCTCTTAATGAGCTTTTCGACGATATGCATCATGAAGGATGTCCATTACTTTGACATTTGTACCCCGTACCCTTGTGTACCAAAATTAAAATCATGTAGACAGTGATTTTCCCCTTGCTTTGAAGGTCAAGTGTGCAAATTTTCATCGAGATCGGACTAAAACTGTAGATTTGTATAAAGAACATGCACACATGTTGAATTTTATATATGTATGGCTGCCATCTTAAATCAAATTCCCGATTGGTTAACCATTTAACTAAAGTTACTAATTTGATATATGGAAGCTAACTTCTAAATTTCAAGGTTCTAGTGCAATTGGTTCCGGAGATATGGTCTTGTCGAATTTTGTATTTAAATGGCCGCCATATTGAATCAAGATGGCGGATTTTTAAAAATATTTCTTAGCGAGCACCTAGGAGGTAAGAGGAACACACCTACAAAATTTCATGGTCGTGGGTCCAGTGGTTTCAGGGATATCGTGATGTGTCAGTCAGTGAGTGAGTGGTATTTGGATTTTATATATATAGATAAAAATAAAATAAAATAAATATAAATAAAATACCGATTTCCTCAAACCAGTAGGGGCACGTTAACTGCTTTGAATTGCCTCAAACGCTGTAAACTTTCACCGGTAGATAGTAGATAGAGTTAGTCCAGTAAGGATTATTATTATTATTAAATACTTGTATTTTAAGCAAAGTAACATGTCCCCTGCCTCATCTATTTTATAGGTCTTGAAAGCCTAGGGTGTTTAAAAGGTGCTAAAAAATAATGTGTTACTCTCAGGGTTAAATAACTTGTGCTAAAGGTTAAATTAATTTTAATTCTTAGATTGTTTCATTGTTTTAAAAATGAAATAAACATTTCATAACACTACTATGTATTCTCAGTGCGGTAAAGTTTAAATATTTTCATTGTTAGGTAGTTAAATTAATGGAGGGGAGCCAGCGTGGTCGCGAATAGTAAAATGGGCCTTAAAATAGTAAAAGGACCTTACTACTTTACTACTTAATTAATGGAAGTTTAACTTGACTACATATTTTAATTGGTAGATAGTCTAGGTCTTAGTGCTATCGTGTGAAATATGAAGAATTTATTTGTTTTGTAAATGATATGCTGTTTAAGTTTTGAAGTTTTAAGATTATGTATTTAGATTATTGCATTTTTAATAGGATGTAGTAGCCTATTTTATTTTTTATTATGTAAAACTGAATTTTTTTTTTTTTTTTTTTGAATACATACTGTGAAGAGGTCCTCAACTTCATTTTTTTTTTTTTTTTGAATACATACTGTGTTACTAAGTTACGAAAGATTTTAAAAAAACAGAATCATCCTTAGTAAGGTACCTTCTAAGAACCTGTTGTTTTTTAAGGCCTACTCCACTATGGGCTTACATAAATCCTTGGAATAGGCTTTCGACCTCACATACCTAAATGATCAATCGACTTCGACGAAATCTCATTTCTAGTAAATATTGCACGACTCATTGAAACAACGACAACTCACTGTCTGCTAAGGCGCCAAAGTGCCGAAGAAAAATAATCTTATTGACGCCAAACTCTTTTCATATTCTTAGAATGTTTTTTTAAGTACGTGGTGAAAATTAATCATAATCCTATTAAATTAATGGTTATTATAGTACAAATTATTATTTTACATTATACCATTTAGGGTTGGGTTTACTTGAACTTGACAGAACTTTCTATGAAAAATATTTTGTGGTGTGAATTCCCCTTTTTATTCACTAATTTCTCTTTAATCAATAAAATAATAGTATTTAGGTCCTTCGTATCTAGGAAAAAAAAGGTAAAAAAAGTATTTCCCCTCTTTTTATTCTTGGTAAAAATGGAGCAATAAAAAGAGGTTTAATTAGTAATGAGGTAGAAGGATGTAGTTGAGAGTTAGGTCACCAGATGGCGCCAGATTTGTTGTAGATGATAGCGGCATGTATAACAGAGGCCTTGTATCCTGTGCAGGTGATTTTCACCTGTCCGTTGTCTTGGAACAGTGTGGAAGTAGTTAACTCAACTATAATAAGCATCTGGTCCTGTCTAAATTATACTTTTTGACTTTTGTTGTGTAGAGAGAAGTGAATCACGATTCTCTTGAACAAAACCAAGCAACATGGTGCGTTTTGTTAAAGTCATTTGCAAAAAAACACAATTAGGAATATCTAAAGATATAATATATTGATAAAAAACAGGTTGGGTCTGCAATTAAAACACTGACAGTAATCAGAATTCGATTCTTGAAGAGGTCATGGATTAATATGTAAAATGAATTCATCAGTACTTCTACGATGTCGATTACGACGCTAAAAATCGATTTAGACGATCAATGACACTTCTTTAGATTGTTACTTCCCTTATAAAAAATAGGAGAGTAACAATAATAGCTGTGTTCAATGTTGTCAACGTAGTTTACTATGTTGTACATAGTAATGGCTGTGATAAATGTTGTCAACGTAGTTTACTATGTTGAACGTAGTAATGAATGTGTTAAATGTTGTCATCGTAGTTTACTATGTTAAACGTAGTAATGACTGTGTTAAATGTTGTCAACGTAGTTTACTATGTTGAACGTAGTAATGACTGTGTTAAATGTTGTCAACGTAGTTTACTATGTTGAACGTAGTAATGAATGTGTTAAATGTTGTCATCGTAGTTTACTATGTTAAACGTAGTAATGACTGTGTTAAATGTTGTCAACGTAGTTTACTATGTTGAACGTAGTAATGACTGTGTTAAATGTTGTCAACGTAGTTTACTATGTTGAACGTAGTAATGAATGTGTTAAATGTTGTCATCGTAGTTTACTATGTTAAATGTAGTAATGGCTGTGATACATGTTGTCAACGTAGTTGACTATGTTTACAAACCAAGTTGATCGTCTATAGGCCGCTTTAAAGATAATTTAAAGTAGGGGAGACTTGCCCAGTACCGGACACTGCCCAGTATCGGACAGAGCGTGTTTCCAATTAACTGGGCTAGGTGGCAGGCAGATGAACTATTGCCATGCAAGCCCTTTATCACTCAAGGTCACGGTACAGTTCTCAGTCGTTTTCCGCCAAAGTTGTCTAAACAGTGAGTAGGAATGTGATTTTGTCGCGTCGGCGGCTTCCCGGCCTAAGAGTTCACCTTCTGGTTTGCAATACTTAGTGGGTAGGATGTATTTAATTATTTTTTGTGGTAATACTACTTATGTATTCGAAAATTACTAATATATTACTACTAAAGTAATCGAAAATGTCATAATATAGCCAAAAAAAATGGCTGATTATTATTATAATTAATGACATATATAAGTGTCCGGTACTGGGCAAAGGTTTTTTTCCATAGCCACTTTTGGACATTTTTTTATTTGATGTTTTTAACTATTTTTTGCAAAATCATAATTTTTGAGTAGTAAATAAACAGTTGTACTTTTCAATTGTTGTTTTTATTTCTTACATGTATTTTAAAAAAAAGTTTTTCCCAAAAAACCTAATATGTCCGGTACTGGGCAAGTCTCCCCTATAGTTTGGCCTAAATTCGTTTGAAATCCAATATTCAAGAACTCTGTTGTTCACGTTAACGACTTTACTATGATTTTACCTTTCTTATGAAGTTGTCAAATTTGAATGACTCTATGAAGTGCATAAAAAGACACTTACATTTTTGAAAAAAGTTACTTATATAACATAAATTGTTGTGACGTGCTTAAAATTATATACGTCATCCATAGTTATAATAATAATAATAATAATAATAATAATAATCCTTTTTTGCAAAATAAAAATAAATAATATCTGTGATGGTTAAAAATACATATATAATATAAAAATGCAAAATCAGCTACTGCTGAGGATTTTTGGAGATTTAGGCTGCCTTATTGATAATTAAACGCATTTTCTTTAAGTAACTTGGGCTCGAGTAGCACAGTGCAGGCCAGAATGGAAGCGTCTGGGCGCGGTGCATTACGACGTTCATCTTAAAGAAAATGCGTTTAATTATCATCCATAGTTAAAGGGGAAAAATAAGTACAGGAATCTTTAATAAAGATAAATAAATAAAGGGTTATGACCGCACTGAACACAACAATGGTTTATTTAAAGTTAGTTTTATAACGTAAATTATTGTGACGTACTTAAATTAATATAAACGTCATCCTTACTTTGAGGGGAAAAATAAACAAGAATAATTATTTATTTAAATTCTTTGTATGATAAATGTTATTTCTGGTATATGAATAAAATACTTATATATGGCTAAAAATACCCTTAAATCGGAAATCGTGACCCCCAGCTCCACAAGATGGAAGGAAAAGAAACTTTAATTAACTTAAAACGATATAGATATTTATATATAAAAATCCCACAATAGTCAGTGATATATTGTTGTACGATGTAAATGGGAAACTCATATGTAAATGACAATACTTCATACATTTAACTACAAAACACAAAGATTCTTGATTTTATTTTAAACAAAGAAAAGTAAACAATTTTTTTGCGTGTGTTAACACCTATTCTCTAATTATAATATATAGCGTCATGTACTGATAGCTTTTATAGGGTTACGAATGATAAAAATAAATTAATGATTCAAAATAGACTGCCAATTATCGTGGCACTTAAGTTTCCTCAAAAAAATAATTCATTGGTTAGCAAATCTAGGGCCTAACCGCGGAATCGTAATCCTTGAAAAGGTAATCAAAATCAGGTGAACATTTTGTAATTTATGTGTGTGGCATGGATTCGTAGACACACAGACCAACAAACACGAAACTGAATTTTTTGAAGGAAAGTCTATAATGTAAAATGTAGGTCGAAATTTTTAATTTCGAGGGAAAATTTCACACCTAAAAAATAAACTCCACATTGATTCCACCCCCTTGGTAGCATTGGAAGCAAAATAATACATCTTACTTACGTTAATATATTTACGTGTCATTCATTAGTAATTAGGGACATCAGAAATGTTCGTCCTGATCGTTCTTTATAACGAACCCAAGCTACTAGTAGCTTCCGTACGCTCAGAAGCAATAGCGAGAAACATTAAATAAATTAGACAATAATTTGTAAAAACAGATGACCTGACCCCACTGGGATTTAAAAAAGACTGTTTGTTCAATTACAGGTGACGAGAAAGTTATGTCCCTTATTAATTCCTGGTATATTCACTATAGGTTTGTTCCAACCACACTTCAAACTGGTTTGGAACTGTTCGACGCATGCGCATCGGAGCACATTTGAACGTTTTTTGCTAATGCACATGCGTCGTACAGTTTGAAACTAGTTTGAGGATTCTTTGTAACAAACCTTATGTGTATCGTTCTAATCACTTAAATTTCTTTATTCTTACAAAGAACTGTTTTTTCCGTGATTTCCCCTCAAAACACTTCAAAGTTGCGTTCAAAGTTCAATTCTCTGCGACTTGACTCTAGGAATATATTTACTGAATGGTGAGCCTTATATCGGGTTTTCCGTCAGGCTTAACTTTCCCTTTATATTTCTAGTCTTTGACCTGTTACCAATACCGCCTTTGGACACAGAATTTATTTTCTGTCGATGACTGTTTCCATTTTTCCCCCCAATATTTTTGTGTTAACATTTAACTTTTAACTTCAATAAATATCACCTTTAAATTTTTATCTTCGATGGATTAACAATTTTAAATTTTCTTCTGCCATTTTAACTTTCTCTTTGAGTCCATAAAAAGTAGTTTTATAAAGAATATTTGACTTTTATACTTAATAATTATGACTAGAGAGGTTAATAAAATGTAACACAACAATATTGTTGTGTTACATTTTATTAACCTCTCTAGTCATAATTATGAAGTGGTACCACAAAATCTCAGTCAAAAAAACCAACTATTTTTTATACTTAACATATATATTTTAAATAAATTTATTTGGTACACGAGTTCTTATATTTACTTTACAAGCTTTTATGACAAATTAACAGTACAAAGTGGGGTTATACTAGGGCTATAGAAGGATAAAGGAACTAAGGGATATGAAGAGCTATGAAGTGAAGATACAAGGTTTTTTTTTTAATAATTAATATAATACTGCCCCTGTGGTCATAATTATGTATATAATACAACTTACCTACCCTGTGCACCTTACCTCTAAGAAATAAATGAACCTATGAAATTTTCATTTTAGTGAGAGCGTTTTGAATTTGAACCTATATAGGTTGTATATAGGTTTATTCATACGTATACTGTTGTTCTTTACACGGCTGCAATGATTTATTCTTTATATTTTCTCCTACTCTTATGCATCATTTTGAAAAATATATACTTATCAATGAAAATACTATAGTTTTATTCTATTTGTAGGACTCATAAAAGATAACAAAACTAATAATTAGTTTATATATTTAATAATAATTTATATANATGATACATAGTTATATATATAATAAAAAATAATTTGGAACGTTAATAGTATTTTTTATAATATTTATACAAACTATATTATAATTTTGAAAAATAATATGTTATACTTTTCCTTAAATTATAACTATGCTTTTTTTAGTCTTGAATAAATTATAATTAATTTTTGACAATAATTTAAAACTAGGCTACCATTGTACTATACATTTCAACATATTAATTAAATATAAATTAAAAATAAGGAAAGTATATGTATAGTAAACTATTACTGCCACTAATTGTTTTTTTATCATTTATCATAATTATTTTTAGAATATTTTATCTTTTGAGATATTCATTAACTTATCTATTAACCCATTATGATCATTTACTATTTGCCTTTTGTCTGTTTCTTCTTCCTATAGATTTATTTCCGTTTTTTAGATGAGTTTAACAATTCATTTGTGTGTATATTTTTGTTTCAATTTGGTTACATTTAGTAGAACAAATGTAATATTGAGCAGCAAAGACACTTAAGTTTATCTACAACTTACTTATTATTTTATTGTGGTCGAGACCGGCTTATACTCGCAACTCCGCCACCTGAAACAGATAAACTCGTGAGTTCGAATCCCAGAGAGGTGAGACATGTTTCACACTAATAGTCTTATAAAATTAATGAGTAAAGTAGCCGGATCCCACGTCCTGTATGAACCCAGTTATGTGTTGTGTAGATCGGAGCGTAAAACAAAAGAAAGAACAAAACAATTAATATTTCCTTTTTTTATGTACTGTCCCCTTCTATATTTTTATAATTATTGTGAACAAAAGTTTTAAAAGTTTTTTAATTCTTCAAATAATATCATTATTATTATATTGTTTAATTATTAAATTCGTAAATCGTTACTGTAAATGCGTGTATACAGTACGTGCATCAGTACTGTAAACATTTTTAAAATTGTTGGTTATTAATACAATTTATTTTATATTTCTATTGTTATTCATTTATTAATATTATGTGGGATTGTGAGTGTGAATAGTTTTAGTTGATTCTGATGAATTTTTAGATAACCTACCTTGTATAATATATTATGTATATTGTTGTAGAAACTTTTATGTTGAATATTTATGAAGTAGTGTAATAATTAATTATTAAATGCTAGATGTTTACAATTGTTTTCATTCGTCAGTAGTTACTCGATTTTATTACCAATGACAGTTATAATATAGTTGTATAAATCAATCTTACATGATAAAAATGTTGTTAAGATATACAGGGTGTTACCGACCTAAACCGAAAAAATTTTTGGGTGAAACTAGATCCAAAATTAAGCAAAACTCCCCCAAGCCCCAAAATTTAAAATAATTGACTTGAAGTGGAGAAATTGCGGTTTTATTAGCGAAAAACGTGTTTTTTAAAAAAAATTCTTTAAAAAATCTCATATCTCGGCAACGGATTAAGATAGAAAAGTGAGCTTGGTGGAGTTTTGCTTCATTTTGGATCTAGTTTCACCCAAAAAAAATTTTCGGTTTAGGTCGGTAACACCCTGTATATTAAGGAATGGTTGGTGAGGAAAAAATTAAAGAATGGTTTAGGAAATTAGAGCAGAAAATTAATTTAGATAAATTAATTAGATCAATGAATCATAGACACCAGATCATAATTAAATAGACACCAGAGTTACAAAATGCAGTAATAAAAGTTATAATATTATCTTATCTTATCCTAACTAAATTGTTCTTATTCTACTTTTTGTAACTCTGGTGTCTATGTAACAATGTTACCATTGATTTAATTAATTTATCTAAATTTAATATCTTATCTTGTATTATATAATTAGGATAGAAATAAGACAAGGATATTATAATAAATTAGAAGAATGATTAAGGTGGTAGGTTGATGTTGGGTTAGAAGAGAAAGGCTCTAGAGACGGTTAAGTTGAAGCAAATAAAAAATTCATTTTTTGCTTTAGCACAGTGCTGCCATTACATCACAGATGCGAAAATAAACACAATACAATTTTGCACTAAAATATGCAATTTATTTACATGTTTATTTCCTATTAAATATTGTTAATTGTTGATGTTGTTAAAGAGAGAATAATCTAGAAATAAGAAACTGGATTGTAGAGAGTTTTGTTTGTTTAACCTACTGGCCAAGTCTGATGTAGGAGTTACATTAAATTGTGCAAGTGGAGTGCTTAGGCTTTTGGGTTCTAGTATGAAATTCTTTAGATTCTCCGTGAAGGAGGGTACAGGTAGAGTGCGAGGTCGGCCTTGGCCCCGGTCGAAATCTGATGTGGGTGAGTCAGCTTGGAGGTTCGAGTCGAGAACAAGGTTAGGGGAATACCCGTCGGTAGTTCTTCTGATGCAACGCTCTCCAGCGGAACAGTCGACCAACTAGTCTGGGAGAAACAGGCCAGTGACGTCACCGTCGCAAAGAACCACGTTACGTCACTCATATAGCCCGTGAAATTCCATTCATCCTGGAGTCGAGAAACTTTCACGCCAAGGAACTGGAACCAGTAGAGTTACGAACCGTGGTGTAACCTTCAGGATCCATGCAGCTTGCCAGCTTATCGGTTCGCAGAGTACTCTGTCATGACGCGGCTGAAAATTACTAAACCAAACAGATCCACGACCAGGATACTCGTTAGAAAAATCACTTCTTTCACCCACATTATGAGCAGCAAACTAAACTATAGCACTGGTCAAAGGATAAAAAAAAGGATTACGGAGCACGCGATCACTTTAAATTATAATCAAGAATATTAACTGTATTGACGTCATGTCCTTTGTTTGACTCCGGTTTATAATTTTTATCAATCTTCTTGTTGATATGATGTTTTAATATTTTCTAATAGAGATTCTACAAACTGATCTTATCAGTGTTCTTCTTTATCACTAAAAAAACACAAAAAAAATCATAAATAATATGATCTTTTGTTGGGATGTTATCAAGAAACTGAAAGTTTGGCCTTTTAGAACTAATTTCTACTTGTACAATATTAGTGCAGGTTGGAGTAAAATAAAAATAAAATAAATCTTGTGAAAGGAAACTCATCTTCTATTATGATAATTGCGAATTATTCGTTTTATACCCAAAACTTCACGCAAACAAACTATAGATACGATAGATAAACATGTATAAAAGTAATGTCTGTTAAATATTGTCAACTTAGCTACTTGGTTATCAACTATGTTAACAACTAAGATGATAGTCTTTAAGCCGCTTTTTAAAGATGCGTTAATACGTACCAACTTATTTTTTATTTTTATTTCATTTTTTCACTTTTTACACCTTTATGTTCTGTTAACCGTTGACTATTAAAATGGAAATTTTAATCATCATTTAGCATTTTAACTGGTCATTTTTATTAGCGTTATGATTCGATATTATGGTATCTTTTATAAAACTAGATATTGTCACGCCTTTCGAAACTTCTTAAAGTGAATCTATATTCTGTTGGAATATCTATAAAGGTTAGTCGGGTTAGTATATAAATAAATCTATATTAATAAAAGTCAACGTATGTGTGTGTGTTCTTTTTACAAATCTACAGTTTTAGCCCTATCTCGATGAAAATTTGCACTCTTGACCTTCAAAGAAAGGGGAAAATCACTGTCTACATGAATTTTCGAAATTTAAATTTTGGTATTCTCGGAGTAGGGGTATAAGTAATGAATACGGGGTCAAAGTAATGAATACCCTTCATGATGCATATTGTTGAAAAGCGCTTTAAGAGTACAGTAGTCAGTAGTCGTTCTTATGTACAGTTTTGTCTTATTTTCATTTAGAAGGGGGTTTGATTTGGGATACATATTTGCAAATTATCTTATCAAAGAGGAGGGGTTATAAAAATATGTGGGAGGTATAGAATCTAGATATTCTCTCATAGTAAAATAATTTAAATGTTTTTTGATGGTAGTTTGTATACTTATTAAATAAAATATCAATCTGTAGCGAAGCACGGGTATCCAGCTAGTCCTATATACCTATTTTTTGAAATAACTGCACGAATTCTTAGTCGGATATTTTGATTTCATGAATTTTAAAGAGAAAAATGAATTTTTAAGGGTCTTATGTTTGAAAATTATACATTTTAACATCATTAGAACGTTTAATCCTTTCAACAGGTAATGATTATATAAAGTTTTATTTGATTTTATTTTTAAAAAATCCGTTAGAAGTAGTATGTAAATTACTTCTCAAATAAACAGGTTTTTATATCTCTAACAATCTCACCTAAATAAACTTTCTACCATGATTTGGCAAATTTCTGTTATTATTTGTTCTTAGTTAGACAATATTAAATAATTATAATTGCTACTTAACATTGATTAATAAGCATTGCAATATGTTTATTGCAATAATAAAAAAACTAAACTTAATGTATTTTTTTTATTACATAAGTTTCAGTTATTATTAGTTTTGAATATTTTAAATAAATCATTTACAGATTGGACGTTTTTGTTACTTTCTTAATTGGCCTAAGAATAAAATTATTTTTTAAAAAATCGGTCAAAGTCTACTCAAACAAACTTCCTCATATATACCTACGAGTTCATTAATTTAATTTTTTTTTTTTTTTTTTTTTTTTTTTTTTTTTTTTTTT
>KZ651257.1:26816-39378 GCA_001010745.2 Gerris buenoi | reverse complement strand
AAATTAAAAAAAACAAAAAAAAAACAAAAAAAAAAAAAAAAACATATTTTCTTAAAAGAACCTTTTAATAATGCCAACAAAAAAATTATTTTTATCTTACACTTTTAAAAAATATCCATCATCTCAACATACCTAAATTAAAAAGAAAAATTTAAATATTTTAAAAAGATTAGTTTTATAGATAGAGAAGATTGACTATTGTCAATCAATATTTCTGTGAACAATAGGGTATATCATTTCGAAAAATTGTAGAAAATTTCAAGCGAAATCGATGTCTGTATAGAAAATCAAAAATGATGAAATTGTAGCCTACACTGCAATACAATGTTATGCTGTGTGATAAAAGTAGCAAATTTCAGTTTTTCTCCCACTTAAAGTAAACAACAAGTAAACTCAAAAAATGTTTTGATGACACGCTTTTTAGATTTCCTTAATCCAATAATTTTAATTTAATGAATTAATTGATTAATTAACTAATGAGTGAATATTGTATTGTCATTTTAAATACATAATCTATGCAAGTTTCAGTTTACTAGGTGTTCGGGAAGTAGATCAAATTTAGGTTAAAAGATTTGGAGACAAACTAATTAATTACTTATAATTATGTAGTAAGTTAAATAATTATTAAATAACTGATTACAGCATTGTCGTCGGAAATAGTTAATCTGGGCAAGTTTCAGCTTCCTAGGTAGTCAGGAAATGGGTCAAATTTAGGTTACAAGATGTGGTGCACAGTGAAGGTTATAACGAGTGTAAAAAGTAACGCTTTTACAAAGTGGTAGCACTATCTACTTTTCACATCTTTAGATAAATTTCAGTATGGGGGTAAAATATGTCTATCCATTCTAGGATTTGAGCTCTGATAATATGTTTGTGTTTGTTTAATTTTTTTCCGGTGTTTGGTTGCTTTTCCATCCGTGATTGTTAATTTTTGCTTGTACGTGGACTTTACGAATCCTAGTGGACAGATTAAAGGTTAGAATCTTCTTATGGCGAACACTAAAAAGATTACTTCCAACTTTGACGTTTCACTCCCTCTTTTAAAGCATTTTGAAAAGAGATCACTTTGTGGCTGATAGAATCACAATCAACCTTTCTTAAGGGGCTTTTAACAGAAAGAGAAATAATCCTTTAAAAGTTGTGGTCACTTGTAGGAGATCTTGAACTATAACTAGACCACCACCACCGAAATTTACTAGCACTCATCTTCATCTTGAAAAAAAGCTGTAGGAACAAAACTTGACCATAAACCTCATCAAAACGGGATCTTCCTCCGAATAATTTACAACTATTATCTTCCCCGCATTACTGTATCATTAAATAATTTAAACTTTCAAGTTTAATACGGAAAAAGAAGAATGTAACCAAGTAAAAAGATTGTAAATATAAGAATGAGCAAATAGGTGTTTTAAAGAGTGCTCTTTTCGATTGAATTCAGTTATTTATGTACAAAAGGTTATACACAGTTGCGGGAGCGTCTTTCATGTTGCAAAAAGTTATTTGTTTTTATAGGTTATAATTGTTTGGTGCAGTTACAATTATAACTTCTAAAAAGAAGTTATAATTGTTTGATACAGCTCAGCTTTTAAATATGACGTCCATATTTGATTTTATGTTTAGCAATGCCTTGGTGTAGGAGTATTTCTTATGATTAATCGGTCTTGAATCCAGACAGTCATAGGCTCTTTTTGAGTTCACAGACATGAATAAATATTTTAACAATTATTAGAATGTGCTTGGTTAAAATAAAAAATTCCGATGGTGCAATCTTTCAGAAACGGCCAAAGGTGGTTGTAGTGCGCAAGTGAAGACACAGAGTATAATATTTAACTGTAAAACTCTCCTTCGAACGGCAGTAAGGTCGAAGAAAGTCTGGCAAGTTCGCAGTCTCGCAGACAATGTTATGAATGAACCTGGTTGGCCATGGACTTAACTATACTACAAGGTCGTTCCTGCGTAAAACCCAGATTTGAGCTTAAACTGAGTTTAACTTATTGAGAGGCACGACTTAAAGAATTCTAAATCTTGAATTGCTGCGACCTTCCGTACGTTTATTTAAAACAGCTGATGATACCTCTTCTTGTTTTATTATAAATTTAATTACAGCATGGAACTATATGTAATAAGAAAGGGTGAAATTATTCTTCTATACATTTAAAACTATGCGTTAAAAGAAGTATTTTCAATATTGTCTCCAACGTTGCGCTATTCAATAAAATTACCTACTAAAAAATTCACCCTCAAAATAAGGAACTTGTGATTATGTGATGTGTCAGTTTTTTATTGCTTAAATATATTTTTTTTTTAACGTTGACACATAGGAGACATTTATAATCCCCTGACTTATTTTGTAACCGCAGATCCTATTTAAATATAGGTACTTTTTGATGACGCTACTAATAAAAACAGTCTTTAACCAACATTTAGGCCTTGATGCGATTTATCGGAAATAACTCACACCCTATTGATTTAGAATGAATTTTTTTAAAAATGGCTGCAGTTACCCTTGATATTGTTAACTTTTGCCAATAAAGAATGAAAATTTACATTTGTTTCCTTTGGTTTATTACGTCCCTATCGTTTGAGCACTAGATCCTTGCATTATTTTTTAATTTAAAAACATTGAATTAAATTAAAACCTACAATTAAATTGGTTTAATAGAAACAATATAGTTTAACTAACTAGTTTCGTAAAATTTATTCACATCATCAGGGTATAAAGGCTATAAACTACAATTATAAAATTAGTATCTTTACATAGTGAAGTTTGAAATGGTTATGATGTAGGCCGTAGGTAATTTATTTAGCAAATAAAATTAAAGAAGAAATGGAAAAGGATTCAATGTGGGGGAAAAGAATTCAAACATGACGAATCCTTTACCATTTTCTCTTTAATTTTATTTCCTAAATCTATTTCCTATATAATAGTCATTTCAAAATTCACTATGTAACTAAAGATACTAATTTTAGTGTAGTAGTTTATAACATTTATACCCTGATGATGTAAATAAATTTTACGTAACTAGTTGGAGTTGGGTAAACTATGTTGTTTTTATTAAACTGTACTTCATGTGTGGCTGCCGTGTGATCCTAATACAGAAAAACGTTTTACTGGCTTGAATACTTCATTTTATTGAACAATTCATATTAGGTACGGCTAAACGTTAACAATTAAACTTAATGCTAAACTTTGACTTTAAACATTGACCTAAACCTTTAAACCGTCAAACAGCAACTAAATTTTCCTTGCCATAATAATCAAAATAGAAGACTCCTTACCGGTCCGTCAAAACAATTAAATCGAAACAAAACAAAATAACTAGGACCGCTTCTGCGGCCACATCATGAATTTACTTCTAATTAGTTATTTCAACTGTTGCTAATACATATCTCATTAAAAACCTAAAAGTTCCAAGTAAGAAGAGCGAACTTCTTAACTTCTTTTCTTTAGTACTAAACGCTAAGGGTTAGACCTCATTGCCTTTTCATTTTAGAGCTGTTTATCTCCCTTGTAAAGAGGATAACATTTTTCTTTTGTAGGATTTGAGTTGACTCTTAACTTCTTTACGTAAGGACTCTTAAATACATAAATAATATTCTCTAGGCCAGTTTAAGTAAAAATTGAATGTTATTACTTTTCCTCACTACTAATAGTAGGAAAAGTATTGTTTTCACCAAAACATTTTTTTTCGAGATTTCAACGGAATTATCCGTTTTAGGTGTTTTTAAGACCTCCTGAGTGGTTTTCAGCATGACATATGTATGTGTGTATGTGTGTTATCATCGTAGCGCCCAAGGTATTTCCCCTGGAGAGTTGAAACTTGGCAGAAAAATCAGTCCTAACCTGTAGTTGTGCCGCCCGGAAAATCAACTTTTTTCGCAATCTTGAACCCAGTTTGCTGAGTCATCAAAAATTTAAAAAAAATCGTAATAAATCGAAAATGGTCCTGATCGAGTTGAAATTTGGCACGAATGTACCTCTCTGTATGACAAACAAGCCCACAAAATTTCATTTTGATATTAAACTTTGACGATTAATAATACTGAAATTACATATAGGTTTTTGACTTATAGCATATCGTTGGAACCGGAAAAAATTAAGGAACAAATATAAAAAAACCCGATGAACTTCTATTAATTAGTTTAAAAGTTATAAGTGGATATACTTCTTTATTAGTGCGATAATTTTGATGACTTCAAAGTTTGTTTACATCTGTCAAAATACCGCCAAACTTTAAATAATTAAATAAAATTTAGTTATTAAAAATAAGTTTTTTTTTAAGAATGATAATAAATCAGTCTAATGCTGCTTCCTCCTGCTGTGAAGCAGCAGGAGAGGCCACTTTAGTGGCCTCTGAAGTGAGGAAAAGTTCCGAGGTACCCTGTACCCGATTTTTTTTGTTATTTTCCTTAATTCAACTAAATGATATCGGTGATTATAGTACAGTGATGTGACTATAAGTTGTGATAATATACAAACGCAGTAATTCGAAGTAGTATAATTGCAATCGTAACTATTTCATTTCACCATTAATTATGTAAAGAGTTTAAGAAAATTAGTAATTTGTGTCATTATGACCTCGATAGGGTTAGCATAATAAGATGTATTAGTCACAATGAAGGAGGTTATGAATAACAATTTTAAGCAAAGTGGCCACGATTTTCAAGGTTTTGGCAGAACGAACCTGGGTTGGTTATCCAGGTTCAATAAATCCTATAAAGAAAGTTATTTACTATTTGATATTCTTATTATTACAATAAACTTATTTCTTGTCATTACAAGTACAATAATCTTATCATTTGTTTAATATAATTTGTGTAATACCTTTCTTTTCCTTCCGAGCTTACTGAAGGTAACGGAAGAGAATTGTGATCACTCTAAAAAAATTATTTTACGAAAACATATATATCTTAGTATTATTTAAAAAATTACTGGAAAGATATTGAAATCATCAAAATATTAAAATATTATCATCAGAACAGAAATTACCATCACATATTTTCTAAACTAACATAACTTAAAAACGTATTGTCCAGTCTAATTTCAATAGGATGGTACATCAAAACCAGCCCGATTGAGAATTAGAATGTGATTGAGACATTTTGGAATTTATTAATACTGAATACAAAGGTTAAAATAAAATAGTTAATGGTGAATTATAAACTTTAAGAGCAAAGCTGTCTTTCTGTCGTTTAACGTACTATTAACCACCACAACTTCAATACCACTCATCCGATTTTTAATAAATTTGGATGGTTTGTCAATAGTAGCCCACAGAAGATCCATATTAATGTCAATCGTCTGCGCACATTTAATATTCAATAAAAATAAGTGTGATTCCATTGGGAATCGAAACAGGCCCCAACTCTAAATGATCTCATGTGATCATTCATTCAATAATAGGTTACGAGGAATCTATGTGTCATAATAATTGACGAACTTTTTTACTATAATGTTTACACTATCTGAAGTTGAATAATTAAGTTGGAATAACAAATTAAAGTTGTATCAGATGGTTTGAAATCAGAAAATGGGAATTGTTTGGCATCTTCAAGGTAATCTTCTTTTCGAAACCTATAGTTAATGATTTGAAAATGTCTAGAGTCTAGAGTCTAGCCAGTTGTAAGAAATATACTAATGATAACTACTAAACTCGATTTTTTATGTCCCGTGAATGAAAAATTTGCTCTGAATGGACCATTATTTTAATCAAACTTATCTAGAGCAAGTAAAGGAGGCTACACTACACACCTTCTGTTTAGCTGTGCAATTAATCACGATAAGCTGCATGTGTCACTGTATGCCTGAGTGATAAACTGAGTGATCTGCGTCGGTTTTCACGCAGATAAAAAGTCTGTGCATACGGACCTTCTTTTGCAATGACAACCTGTGCAGTTTATCGTACTGTTTGTTCAGTTGACCTTAAAATTTTGCAGTCCTTTCCACATTTCTATTATTATTATCCCTCCGAGTGCTCTAGGCTAGGAGATTCTCTTATTGAAAATTTCAAATTTTGATATCTAGAGTTGCAATTAATCTCAGAGATGATGACCTTTTTTCCAAGAAAGCATCTTTGATCAATAAAATTTGAAATGCATTTCGTCCACCCTGAAGCAATTTTTATAATAAAAACGCTTATTGGCAGATACCAATCTTTGCATCAAATTAAACGGCGTTTTCCCCCTTTTCCTTCTTCTTCTTTTTCTAGCAACACAGCTGCAATTATACAACCTTTTTTCACCAATTGACCTTTATTCATAAGAACACTCTTAGAACCAAACCTGTCGAAAAGGAAGAGAAGTACTGAAGAAAAATCGGATGGAACTGAGGCGAAAATAAAAGGTTCCCTGCTCACTTTCAGTGTAGATAAAAGTATAGATTTTCATACTGTTTACTGTTATTTACGACAGATAACTGTGCAGATAAACCAAAGATGCGTTGCTCCCTTTGAGCAGGTCTTGATACTTTTACATAGAAATTTTAATATAATCTTTTAAATTTAATGACGTTTGATGTAACTTTATATCTTTGTAGGTGATCTCCTTTTTTTCAAAACCAGTTGTAAGAAACATATTGTATTGACAACTACAAAACTAGAGTTTGTACAATGGTTAATAATAATAAAGTTAGGAATAAATTATTATTTAAACATTTGAAATAGAGATATGTTCAAATAATTACAACTTACCTGTTATTGTAATTTACTATATATGATCAATTACTACTACTGTTAATTACAACTCAGGGTTAAAGAGAGCCAAGGTGTTTAACCTGACAAAACGAAACAATTAGCATAAGTATAATGAGTAGTGTTAGTCACTGGGAAAGAGATTAAAGCACTTTCAAACAAACCTGACACTATTTCAAGGATTATGTTAAATGAGTTTGGATAAGTCATGGTTTATCAGATCGTGTAGATAGGGAGCGACAATAAATCGACTCTTGATAATAGAACAATGTTATTATTTTTAAGGGTGTATTGCTTGGTATATGTCGGAGAACAGACTATTTCATTTAAAAACATTTCTTATCCTTATCTCCCACTATTTATATTAAATTCCTATCACATATTCATATTCTTGAAAAATTTTCATTTCTTTTGTACACTTATTACACTTAACCGTTATTTCTTCTGTTATTTCCTTTCTTGGAATCAGCTTCAACCTTATAAGATCCTTAGTTACTGGGCATATGAACGAATAACAAGGAACACTGAGAAACATATATATAAAAAAAAACTAAATAATATTTAAGTGCTACAAGGTGGCGATTAAATTGCACCACCTTGTAATATACAAGGTGGTACAGTGGGGATGACCACATTTTAAATTGTCACCATGTGCTTAATAATACTAAAGGTAGGATATTGATAGAAAGTCATCAAGCAAAAATGTGGAACATAAGTCAAATTTTTAAGTGTGGAAAATAATGTCCGATAAATGACGCCTTGTCGCTTAACACATTTTTAGAGGCGCTCGGCGTAGTTGCTCATCACATTCTCTAACATCTCATCAGGGAATCCGATTTTGCATCCCCTATTCAAAGTACATATAACGAAATGGATACTGCCCACATACGGATCCAACAAGATGGAGCCACTGCAAACACAAGTTTTCATGGATCGCTTGCGTCAATTTTTTCTTGGTCGTGTGTATAATGTGAATGTGGAAATCGACAAGGATATCATTTATCGAATATTATCTTCCCCACTTAATAATTTGACTTATGTCCAGTAAACTTCCACAGTTTAGCTTGAAAATTTGCTTTATTTCAATCTCCTGGCTCTGCTATTAAGCACATGGTAACAATTTAAAATGTGGTCATCCACGCTGCGACACGCAATGAATGTCAAATATTAATTAATTTTTCGCATTACACATAATTTTATAGATGCTTGATTTCACATAAAAGAAATTAGCATTTTTTTTACAACTCTCAAGAGTCCTAACTATTAAAAGAATAAAATTTCCTTGAATGCCCTTTTATGCGCATAAATATAAATATTAAATAGTAAATATAAGCATTATTAAAGGATTCTTAATGTAATATTCTTTTATTCTAAATTTAATTAATTGAACTATATTTTAAACGCTATCCACTTTAAAGTGACTAATACTTTAAAAGCTTGTCTTAGTTTAATTGAATAATAAGCAGTGCACTTTGTAATGCATATAAATATATCTCTCAATATACGTGTTATAACAATTAGTAACACTTTCTTTAAATTTACATTTAACGTAACGTAAACTTACTTTACATTCTTGAATGAAAGTGAAATGTCTTAGTTACGTTATAGTTTCCTGTTCCATTCATTAAAAAAAACACTCTCAGGTTCGAATACCAATTTATCAATCTAAATATTGAATGAAAATGATGATTGTAAATGGCTTGTGTAATTGTGATGGGATATAGATTGAACGTCTTTGCTTCTGTATTATTATCGTATGAAGCATATTATCGAATGACACGCTAACATAATACGAATTATTAAGAAAAATTCCAATTACTTGAAACAAACTATATAGAAATTATAATTTAAATTATTAAATTACTATTAAAGAAATCGTAAGATGTTACTGTTATTTCATCATCGTTACACTAAACTTATAATTATTGATTTAATGATCTCTTTAATAGTTTTTGTGTTACAACTGCGTCGCATATCTTTACAACTACACCATTCTAATCGGGCTATTTAACGACGACAAAGGGCGTTCATTGAGAAACTGTCGTACGCCTCATAACAACGACATTGAATCACTGTCAGAGTAGTGGACTGATTAGCGGGAGGCTCGACATCTCGTCTGTACGGCTAAAGAGACGTCTCCTCCACTCTAAAAATTCCATTCCCATGAACCCATGCCGTGGCATGATAAACCTCTGACTCTTCTTCCATCTGAGACTAACCGAATATGGTCCGCTCTTTGTACAACCATCAAGTTAATGACGATATTAACTTATTTTAATATTCTTATTGAATAATTTAGTCATCTTATGTTAATAAAAGGTCACTTAATAAAAATCTTCGATCTAGATAATGCTTTGTATTATACTTGATTTGTTTGAAGCGATGATTAATTACCATTGTTTATAATTCAATAGCCTACCGCAAGTATTAACTTTCATTAGTTCTTTTTCTCTTTTTACTTTTCAATATTTATTGTTGTCCTTCTATTATTATAAGCATCACGAATCTCTCTGGTTGACTTGTAGTCATCTTTAGTTCCTAAATTAGAAAAAAATCTTATGCTTTACAAAATATGATGAACAGAAAATAGTATAAAAAAATAAAAATAAAAACAACAGCTAACTAAAGTACAATTTATTTTATTGGCGATAATTTACTTTAGCACCCCCTTTAGTTGTAAACAGTAGTCTACCCTACAAATGTCTCAAAAGTTTATTTGTTTGTCTCCCCAAGATATTGAGACTCCTGGGGCAGTTTTATTACGCTATTTTAAAATCGATTCATACCGTGTGTAAGACTCAATCTTATACAGGAAACTGTAGGACAATGAATTCTACAATTTAGCGTATATTTGATATTCCTTTGTCCTAATAGTTAATGAGACTAAGGGATATTATCATATATAAATATTATTACATACAGACATATTCCTTTGTCCATAGGTAGATTGGACATCCCTTTTTGTCTTAATAGTAATTTAATCACGATCACTGGTATGCATTTAACAATATACTTTTGTTTAATCATTTCCCTCTAGTCAGGGTGCCCATAGGCAAAAGAGTCAATTATACATATACTCTTTCCAAACCTCTTTGTAATGGCTTGTTTAGGCCAAGTCTGACACCGTTTTCCTCTCTGAATTTTTTTGGTTTTTGTGGCGTTTTTCATTATTTTAGCACTATAACTTTGACGCCTCTGACTGGAAAATCGGAAAAAGTTCTGCGTCAGACAATATTAAAATGTTGATTTATAGGGTTCAAATAATGTATCTTGAGAAAATCAGCTGGTTATTAATCATTAATTAATAATAATTAATATTAATATTAATAGAGGAAAACGGTGTCAGACTTGGCCTAAACAAGGCATACAAAGAGGTTTGGAAAGATTAGGTATAATTGACTTTTTTGCCTATTGGCAAAAAACTACTCCCTTTATTTTAAATCTGTGAAACTTCCTTGTGGAGAAAAGTGTGAAAAATGTAGCAATATTTAATGTGCACAGGTGGTCGAATTTAATCGGACAATTAGCGGGTTGCTTTTGACAAACCATCCAAATTTCTTAAAGATCAGATAAATACTTTTATATATATAGGTATTATGAATACTAATAACTTAATTAATATGAATAATAATTTCCAAAATAAATATGAGTGGTTAACGTATACTATGCGTCAAAATTTAACGTTTGAATCCTAGTAAGTTTGAATCCCTGAGAGATTAGACATATTTTACACAGATAGCCACATCGAGTAGATGAGTGAAGTGGCTGAATATCCCTCCTTTAATAACCCAATTATGTGTCAATAATCAGGACTTAATGATACTGCAAAAAAGAATCAAAATTACATAACACATATACGTTACCTAATTGTGTTGCATAATTATCAAATGGTTTAAAATGCTATTTATATGGTTGAATATACGAGTTTTGACAGGTTTAATTTTGCTGAAAAGTGATGCAGTAGCAGTAAAAAAAGTGATCTCTTGAATGATATTTTGTTCAAACTATCTGCGTTGCAATGTGTCTAAAGATTTAAGTGCATGTCTACCTATGCAAGTTAGAAATTTAGGTCACTAACGGTTGAGACAAAAGTGGGATAACGAAAAAATATTTGTGCCAGATATTTATAATTTCCGGAGCTATTTGGAATTTGGACTTAAAGGAATTTGCAGATTCATTCAGCGTGCTCTCTCGCGGTATGAGAGCACGCTCGTCTCTGATAAGTCCTATTTTTTATGATTCTCTTAATATGGTATAGGTCCAGAGTTGGGTGGGCATCGTCGGGCCCCTGATGAGTCGGTAGCGACGAAACGATGCAGGACATGGCGTTTTGCCGAGCCAACATCTTTGTGACGTTTGTCTGGTGTTGGAACATGAATAATAATTTCCAAAATAAATATGAGTGGTTAACGTATACTATGCGTCAAAATTTAACGTTTGAATCCTAGTGAGTTTGAATCCCTGAGAGATTAGACATATTTTACACAGATAGCCACATCGAGTAGATGAGTGAAGTGGCTGAATATCCCTCCTTTAATAACCCAATTATGTGTCAATAATCAGGACTTAATGATACTGCAAAAAAGAATCAAAATTACATAACACATATACGTTACCTAATTGTGTTGCATAATTATCAAATGGTTTAAAATGCTATTTATATGGTTGAATAAACGAGTTTTGACAGGTTTAATTTTGCTGAAAAGTGATGCAGTAGCAGTAAAAAAAGTGATCTCTTGAATGATATTTTGTTCAAACTATCTGCGTTGCAATGTGTCTAAAGATTTAAGTGCATGTCTACCTATGCAAGTTAGAAATTTAGGTCACTAACGGTTGAGACAAAAGTGGGATAACGAAAAAATATTTGTGCCAGATATTTATAATTTCCGGAGCTATTTGGAATTTGGACTTAAAGGGATTTGCAAATTCATAATTCTTTTCATAATGTGAATTCGTTTCTTCTTTATTTTTTTAACACTGAAAGCCTTAGTGTAGAATCCGAAAATACTATAAGATTTTGCGGAGGGGGACACTTTATTTAAATTCGATAAACGTGGAAGGGTTCAGAAAGTATTTTTTGGGTTCCTTAGGGTAGTAGTCTAATCTTTTTACTTTTTCATATTAAGAGAAATTATTGTGACAGTGCGAAAATTCGGTTTTGATGTCTATCTGCCTGTCACACACGTCTCTCTCTGTTGTCTTTCTCGAAATTTGGAGTAAATTTGAGTCAAAATTTAGTTTATATGTTTCGAAAACTTTTTTTTTTTTTTCCTTTTACTTCTTTGTGTTTTTTTTGAGCGAGGTAAGCAAACCCACCAAGATATTGAAAGCATTTGTTTAGTTGGATTTTTTTTACCATATCTACAACTCCATCTATTAAAATAGGTTCAGTAGTTTAGGAATATGAGTACACTATTTATATTAAAGTAGAATCAATAGTTAAGCTAGACATAAAAATATTAGGTTTCATATAGCTACCAAGACTATACAGACAGAATTGTTAGGTTTTATACATAGATCATTGACAGAATTTTTAAGGATAATTCTCACTTTACATTGATAAAGCCATCACAATACTTTCCCTAAATAAAAAGTAAATAATTAATATAAAATACCATTTTAAAAAACTGGTCTTATTTGCAACAAGTTTTTTTTCTGTATTCTTGACATAATTTGTTTCTATGTGCGAAATTTTGGGAAGATTTAAAGTCGGGTATTGGTTTAAAATTGGGGTAACGGAAACTTGCGATGAAACGTACAAACCGAAGTAATAAGACCAGTAAAAAAATACGCAGGGTTAAAGAAAATTCATTTTCCATATTTTAATTGAGTCTGAGCCGAGGGAATGAAACTTTAATTTTACTTAGGGGGGG
>KZ651257.1:15085-26358 GCA_001010745.2 Gerris buenoi | reverse complement strand
TATATATATTTTTTTTTAGTTGAGCCTATTAGTATATATATGGAGGTCGTTTGAAGGAGGTGACTGCGTGCTAGGTATCAGGTCGTTACAGCAGTCTGCTGAATCAAGATTTAATAGCTTTTTAACAAAATCAGGTGATGAAAAAAGAGAACATCTGATCACCTGATGTCTTGTTTTATTTTCTTTCTACGGCTTTGAAAAAGAATCTAGCGCGATTATGAACCGGTTGGGTTTTGATTTCGCGGCCGAGTCGAGCCCCCTATATCGCGTCACAAGTTAAATTATACATTCTGAAGTCTTATATTACGAGTCCACAACCTCGCACAGTATAACTATTCACTCATTTAAGATTTGTAATTTCTTTTGCGTATTCCTCGAATCCACTACTAGAAAGATTGTCTTATTTCAACTGCCGTCTCGCGTGATCCCCCATATGTCTCAATTTTCTTCTTTTTTTTGCGTATAAAAACTCCAGACTCGTTTCTCAGTATAAAAAAATCATTTGACTTAATTTGAACAAAAAAACCAAACTAGATGAATGAAGTGTTTGTTTATATTATTTGTTGTTTTTGTTTAAGTGGAAAATTCCGTCAAGGTTCCTTCACCTTTCTGTGTAACTCATGTCAATCTTCCTGTAATTTTACGTCAATCATACCTCCTAGTATTTACACTACGGAATGTTTTTAGTTGCTATTTTTTTGTTTTTGTTATTTAAAAAAACAAAATTGCAGGAATATGATTTTTTTTCATCATGTAAGGAATTCCACTCTGTGCTTTTTTTTATTCTTTTAATTTCAATCATTTAAATTAAATATAATTAATTTTTAAAATCGTTGATCAAGTATTGAAATTAGAAACTTAAAGAGCTTCTATAAAATTAATTATAATTTCTTTTTTATTTAACTAAAAAATACTAAAGCGGGGTTTACTCGGGTAGAGTAAATAGGAGAGTAGAGTAGCGATAGCGCTTAGAGTAACTCTACCCGTAGAAACCCGAAAAAACACTCAGTACAGTAGAGTGGCGAGTAGAGTATCTAGTAAAAATGGTAGAGTGCACTCTATTCGCTGCTCTATTCTCCCGTTTACTCTACCCGTGTAAACCCGGCTTAAGGGCTACCACATGCATAACTCTTAGATTTATGCTTAAAATTAAAATATATTTGATACTACAAAACTAGGGAAGGAACTAGAGAGGAATGATTTCAGACGCGCAATGTAGTGATGCCAATAAAATAAATCATTAAGTTGATCTCGTATGTGTATACCTTGATCTTAACGAAGAATACGATAGGTAGTATCAGTAGAATTCACTAAATTATTGAATAATCATTAACTAAGAATCTCTAATTAATAGAGAATGAGAACAGTGAAATTTTGTAATACCAGCAGTTGTATCAGTAGAAAATGCAATAGAATACGGCCGTTCGCAAACGGGCCGTTTTGTAGTCCTCACGAACTNTATCTATCATGGTTCCGGAGATATTTCGCTGTTCCATATTAGCTGGGACACCCTGTATTATACTCCTTAGTCTAAATTACTATTAAGACAAAGGAAAATTTTATGAAATGTACTTTGGGGACAAAGGAACATCACATTGTGTATTTAAATGTGGTAATATCCCTTAATCTAATTAACTATTAAGACAAAGGAATATTAAATAAGTTATGAAAACTCATTGTCCTGCGGATTCCTGTATAAGATTTACTATTTAGTCTAACATTTATTTAGATTTACTTGTAATCTTACAAGTGATAAGAATCGATTTTAACAGCGTAATAAAACTGCCTCATCAGGAGTCTCAATGTCTTATGGGGAGACAAACATATACATTTTTGAGACTATTGTTGCTTAGACTATTGTTTAGAACCAAAGGGTGTGCTAAAGTAAATAAGTGCCCATAAGAGAAATTAGAAATAAGTATGTAAGAACGTAAGATATTGCGTATTCGTTACTTTAGAACGTATTGATATATTGTAAAAACATTGTTTTCTTTATTTTAAACGTTTAGGTCCGCTTTAATAAATTTAACAGTGTCGATGTTCGTTTTACTAAAAAATAAAAAAAATATACATATATATATAACGTTGTTNAAACAATACTTTTCCTACTATTAGTAGTGAGGAAAATTAAAAAATAAAAATATGTGGTGTCGACTCCCGACCTTAGTATAATAGAAGTGTCACCAAAAATGGAAATGGACTACATCGTATTTCAATCGGTCCAGTTTAGGCTCTACGCGTATGCACAGACGACAGACAGATATTTTTGAAAAACCACTTTTTATGACTAAAGGGACCTCAAAACTTGTAAATCCATCAAAATTCTTTTTATTCATTCTTCATTCTTTTTATTTGACCTGATGCTACAGAAAGTAAAAATAAAATTTGATAAAATAATATGTAATTAAGGTGATGCCGTCTATTGACCAATGATATCATGTTTTATGTTGAATAGTTTTGGCATATTTATTTATAAAAGTTCCATGAAAACCAGTCAATGAAGAAGCTACGTTCAACAAAAATTGACCAACAAGATCACTTCTACCTTTTTCTCCTTCTTTCAGAAAACCTCATTACCCAGGAGTCACTTAATTTGTATAGATTTGTTTTAATGCTCGCATTCTTTTTTTAATGATACATATCAATGTTTTAAAACCTTTATCATTATACTTTATTTTAAAATCATGTGAAGAGCACTTAATAATTTTTGCTAAATAACAAAAAAAATAATAAAAAAGTTTTCTTCTTATAAGGACAGCCATACATTTTATTTTTTAAGGAATATAAATAAGATATAAAATAATATAATTAAAAAGACTATCCTGCACTACCTAGTCGTACTTAACTTCTTTACATAATTGCATAATTCACATAATTCAGTGTTTTTCATTTATATGTAGTTGTTTCCGGTTTTCGTGGTTAAATTTGAATCTTCGATAAAAAATAAATTTTGCAACCCAACTACGTATTAAAGTATTATGGGTAATTACGTTATTATGGGGTAATTACGTCACGACTATATATTTTACACAATAATTATGTTCACATTGTTGTTTTGTTGTGTAAAATATTGTTTTGTCTTTAACTTAATTATTTAACATCTAGTCATTAATTGATTTATATATATTTTTTTTAAGTTCGCTAAGTAAGGAAATACTTTTAAGATTGTAGACAAAATGAAAACTTATAACATAATTTATTTACAAGTACCTACTTTATAAATGTGAATCTGGGAGTTAAGAATTCAACCATCTAAATTTGAAAGTGTATTTTAGCATTTATTCAATGTATTACACACACACACACACACACACATAAATGAAGAAGGTGAATTACTTAGTTAGTTTCAATGGAAAATAGGTCAGAAGGTTACCTGATTTGAAAAGGTCAGTTGAGGGCTTGTTTGTGAGTGATAGGGTACCGCGCCAGCACTGTGTATAAGAAGTTGAAGAATAATGCGTCTATATACTTGCTCCGGAAATGCCTGCGGACCGCGGCGAAGAACCGGCTCCACTCTAGTACCGAGACAACTAACTCGCTATATTTCGAAATATTCCTACTTCTCTAGCACCAACCTTATACTTTATGACTTTGTATAGTCAAAACTAAATCTGTGTCATCCAATCAACCTATAATATTACAATATACACGAAGACAAAGTTTTATATACATCTATATAATAAAAAACATCAGACTGGGAAAGTTAATTAATTTTATTTAGATTTTGGTATGTTTTAAAACTCTCGCCTTAAAAATTGTATTCAATAAANCTCGGATATCAATACAGTTTGCTTATTGAGCTGTTCAAATTTGTCATCCTAATGACTGTAATTAATGATTTAACTACATTGGTAGGGCCTTTCAGGATTTCCTGTATTTTTAATGTTCAAACAATTTCAGGACCTATCTTACTAATAGAAAAGGTCTGTTCGTACACACCCTAACAATCCTTTTACTTGAGTTAGTTTGACATGCTGTCGTCAGTCTCATTGTCTTGTCAGACGATTTTTGATGATGGTAATTACAACCAAATGTTAAAGTTGTCTCTTTAATAAAATGTTCCAAACCATTAATGCTTTAAAGGTAATTAATTTCAAAGGTAGGTTCCGTGCAAGTTTATTGGTATAACACTTTTTATTATTTCAGTGTTAATTACTAAAATGATTATTTTCTTAATGGATATTAAACATTAATAAATAAGTGAAGTAATTGATTTTCGCCTCCTACTTGGGGCCTATATTATTATTTCAAGAAATTTGCGCCCCTAGCGTATGCCAGCCCTACCTGATGTTTAGGTACACCACTGAGTAATTAGATAGTTTTTGAAATTTTTGTCCACTTAAAATCCTCTGTTAACGCATTCAATCAGTTTCAGAACCAGGAAGTAATGAGTAGAAAAACATAGTCTTAATGTCAAAACTACAACCTTTCTCGGTATACTGCATCTTCAATCCTTAACTTTTAATAATTCTAAATAATATTTTTGCAGTTGATTTCTTACTAGCTACGTTTCCATGGTGTTTTAAAAGCGATCGAAAAACAGTATCTTGCCATGTAAACGCACCGTATATCTAGTTCATCTCAAGGTCGACACAACATACGTCTTGTATCGTTTTGAGCAAAACTTCAGTTACATATAAACACTTGACTGTATTGAGATCGTATTAGGGCATGCGCAGTTTTATGTTTCTTATAACCTGACACATCGTCCTGTACAAACATAACCTTCTTTTAAAGGCATTATAATTGTCACGTTCCAAAATCAAAGTATAATTTTCCTGGTTATTGTTAATATTAGACTTCATTTGTCAGGCTATTGACACTGTCATATGATTGCCAATGATAACAAATGCTTCGACTTACGTAGTAGGTACGTTAAATGTACTTACTTAAGTAGTACGTCATGAGACTTCCTTTTGCCATCAAAATATGACTAACTGTAGACATAAGAATAAGGAGGATATTTGTCAAAATTCATCATAATCTACTTCATATTTTAACAAAAACTAATAGTATATATTTTTCTAAGTATACTTTTCATTTTATGTTAAAAATGAGGATAAAGACATGACTAAAGTATCATATAGAGCTGTTTAAATTTGTCAAATTCGTCATAACATTGTACTTTACTTTTATTGTGTTTCTGCTTTGTGTGTCACTTGGATTTTTCCAGTCTTGAAGGCTTTGCTTAAAGCTAAATAAAATGTAAAATATTTTCACTTAACATACGTCATCGCTCAGGTGCGAAATTTCCGGTACTTCACCTTCGGTATTTTTGATTAAATAAAAGAGTTACGAACCTGTATCGACGTACGTCATCAATATTTCTTTTTTAACAGTAACTTCAAGTCCTTTATTTATAATGTCTTAGCCTGGGTCCGGCTCAGTTAAACAAATATTACAAAGACTCAAGCCACCTCACTCAATTATCTGTCGTGTTTTTAACTCCTATTTTCATTTCTATTCACATCTGTATTCTTTAACAACATAACCNTTGTCTGGCATATATTTTTGTCGTGTGCAGTCTGTACTGGGAAGATTTTGATACAATTTGGCGTACAGATTAAGGAAAATGCATACCCTTAGGCGATATCAAAAAATGAATTTTAGCTCTAATTTTGGGGGGCGATACCCCAAGGAACTGAAAAAGAAACGAAAATGGTTCCGACGATTTTGATTAAGAAATTGTAAATTGTGGACTATTTAAATATAAATCATGTTCTTCCTGGGGAAAAATGTTATTTCAGAGAATATTTGGGTTTAAGTGTGCGGACTATGAAAGGTCAGGTTCAATTCCCCGCTGGGAGAAGTAATTTGTAAAGTAAATTGTGATAAAATAATATTTATTAAAAATGTCACTGCGAGCACTCAAAAAAACTAATAAATGGAAATAACTGGAACAAGTAATTATGTACTACCTGAGAAAGTAAGTCTGTATTGGGCAGAACGTTTTTTTAAGTTTCACCGGTTGAGTAAATTCGCTTGCTTGAAATTGACAACGGGAAACGAAGTTCGCGTTTCGAGGCTCATCCAACATTTTTGATGTGAAATTTACGAAATTGCAAGTTTTTATTTTAGACTAGCCCTGTTATAGATAATTAAATCGACTCCGGACTTAGGCCGGCAGTTAAATTACCTGTAAAAAATCTTCCCCCTGGGAGAGTCTCGAACCACTACACCACGAGAGTAATTGTACTCAGAATTGATATATAAGGGAATTATTATAACAATTAATGTATAATATGTATATATTAATTGTTATAATAATACCCTTATATATTATATTAATATACGTATCATAATAATACCTTAGAATATATTACTGTGGCGGTATTGTAAACTCTTGTTTATAAATATGTATGTTTCGTATTTAATAAATGATGTATATATATATACTATTAATTACTTAAATAAGGGTTATTGTGCTATTTCATAAACATATATCATGTTTTTTCTGTTTCTAGTCTTAATAAGTTTCACTTCTAATGCGTGGGAGAATCACACACACACACACACATATCTATAATATAAGTGGCAATGTCCTGATTGACTGACTGACTGACATAGAATCAACGCACAGCAAAATCTGCTTAACCGAGAGACTTGAAATTTTCAGGATATACTCTGTTCATATCATAGGCGTCCACTAAGAAAGGATTTTGCGAAATTTTCATTTTTGTACCCAGGGGTACGGGGTACAAATTNCAGACAGACACGGAACCAAAAATGTTCCCTGATGTCTGAAACGGATTTCTGTCTTGGAATTTTTAAAATCGGAGGCATAAAACTTTTTTGTTCTCAAAAGTGAACACAATGCTTCCGTTACCTTCGGTAAGCTCGGAAGCAATAAATAAGAGACTACTGCTTTTGAAGACTTTATTTTGTGTGCCTTACAAATTTTGTTAAAATCGGACATATAGTTTTTATGACAAGGTAGTTCGTATAAATGTTGACGGACAGACCAACGAACCAACAGATAGAAACCTAAGTTCTGAATTATATTTGAAAGGAAATTTTAAATGTGGAGGATTAAAATATATTGTTCTCTAAAAATGATTACAATGCTTCTGTTATCTACCGTAAGCTTAAAAGTAATAATAAAAGTTCAATATAATTATTCCGAGAAAAAATAACTACGATTCTTTACATAAAATTTGTCTGTGATGCACATANATTTATTTTCTTCGTACTTGTTCAAGTATTTTTCCAGTAAAACTCTTCGAAGAAATATCCCTAAATCGGAACAAATGGGTTAATTTTGACCTACCATCCAAATTTCATTAAAATCAGACGAGTGACTTATTAAGATAATATGTAGGTTCGCAAAAATTGAGTGACAGACTTAGAGAAAGGCAACCAAATAATGTTTCCTTTTGTCTGCAAAGGATTTCTGTCTTGGAATTTTTGAAATGGAAGATATACAAATTTTTTGCTCTTCAGAACGATCACATAGTTTCTGTTACCTTCTTCGGTAAGCTCGGAAGTAATACTTAAAAAAATACTCTGCCAATTAATGTGGCACATAGCTTCCTCGCAAAGAAAAGACAAAATTAAGAAAAATACTTAAATATCANTCGTTTTGAGCAAAACTTCAGTTACATATAAACACTTGACTGTATTGAGATCGTATTAGGGCATGCGCAGTTTTATGTTTCTTATAACCTGACACATCGTCCTGTACAAACATAACCTTCTTTTAAAGGCATTATAATTGTCACGTTCCAAAATCAGATGTTCTCTAATAACGTCAGAACTGTATTAAAAATTTTCAAATACGTCAATATGGTCAGTAACCTTATTGAGCTCGTTTTCAATAAACCATATAAATGTAGCTTGTTTATGATTCTAGCTTTGTATCGTTATTCAACAAATGGTTGCAACATCGATGAAGGAAATCAAAATACATTACGATATTCAAACGCATCACTTTTCAAAGTAGATTTTTATAGGAAAATGTTCAATTATAATTTTCCTGGTTATTGTTAATATTAGACTTCATTTGTCAGGCTATTGACACTGTCATATGATTGCCAATGATAACAAATGCTTCGACTTACGTAGTAGGTACGTTAAATGTACTTACTTAAGTAGTACGTCATGAGACTTCCTTTTGCCATCAAAATATGACTAACTGTAGACATAAGAATAAGGAGGATATTTGTCAAAATTCATCATAATCTACTTCATATTTTAACAAAAACTAATAGTATATATTTTTCTAAGTATACTTTTCATTTTATGTTAAAAATGAGGATAAAGACATGACTAAAGTATCATATAGAGCTGTTTAAATTTGTCAAATTCGTCATAACATTGTACTTTACTTTTATTGTGTTTCTGCTTTGTGTGTCACTTGGATTTTTCCAGTCTTGAAGGCTTTGCTTAAAGCTAAATAAAATGTAAAATATTTTCACTTAACATACGTCATCGCTCAGGTGCGAAATTTCCGGTACTTCACCTTCGGTATTTTTGATTAAATAAAAGAGTTACGAACCTGTATCGACGTACGTCATCAATATTTCTTTTTTAACAGTAACTTCAAGTCCTTTATTTATAATGTCTTAGCCTGGGTCCGGCTCAGTTAAACAAATATTACTAAGACTCAAGCCACCTCACTCAATTGAACCTCGCCATTTCATTTCTATTCACATCTGTATTCTTTAACAACATAACCCGGATTTTTTTCCACCAACTTTACGAATTGTATCATATTAAGCTATTATGTCATTGGAATTTGAATTATTGATTCATCTTCCCTTTTTAGACTTTTTAGAAGTTAGTTGTAGATAAAACATAGAAAGAACAATCGATACTTTTTGTCAACCATGGTACATAAAAAAGAAATAAAACGGACTTTAATTCCAACTAACACTTAACTCCAGATGGTACATAATAATAAAATACAGATTCGGCCGTTGAAGTTGATCATCCTTAAACTGTATGAACACACCTTCAATTACATATTAACACCTGACTGTATTGAGATCGTATTAGGGTAGTTTTATATTTCTTATAACCTGACACATCGTCCGAACTAACACATAACCTTCTTTCACAGCCATCATAATTGTCACGTTTAAAAATCAGCTGTTTTATAATGACGTCAGAACTGTATTAAAATATTAACAGTCATATCAGTTAACTGAACTTGAGTTTCAGTGTTTACTTTTTAGATTATGTGCTTATTCGTCTCCTATTTCATGTTTTTCATCCTTGATTTGCGCCCTTATCTTCGCACCATTTTACTTTCCAGCACCCTAAGGGAATTTTCTGAGGCACCGAACTCTGTCATCGATTTTTCATGTGAAGGTTACCACCACCCGAACTTCAGTTTTCTTGGACAATGAAGATACCTAGCGCAACTCGTCTTCGAACCAATTTTCTAGATTACCATTTGGAGGAGACTTCGATCTTCCTGGATGAAGGTCGACCTTAAACTAAAAACTACTAGATGAAGATCGTCCTTACGTTTGCCTTAAACTAAATACTTGTTACATATAATAACTCCACTTGGATGATTGTGACCGTTGTAACGATAAATAATATGCATATAAGAAAGTTTTATGGGATCGACATTTTTCAAGCTTACTGAAGGCTATAGAAACATTGGGATTATTCTTAAAAACTAACTTTTTTATGTCTGAATTTAAAAATAATCCTTGATTGAAATACGTTTCTAACATCAGGGTAAGTGTTAGGTNCTTTTTGTCGACCATGGTACATAAAAAAGAAATAAAACGGACTTTAATTCCAACTAACACTTAACTCCAGATGGTACATAATAATAAAATACAGATTCGGCCGTTGAAGTTGATCATCCTTAAACTGTATGAACACACCTTCAATTACATATTAACACCTGACTGTATTGAGATCGTATTAGGGTAGTTTTATATTTCTTATAACCTGACACATCGTCCGAACTAACACATAACCTTCTTTCACAGCTATCATAATTGTCACGTTTAAAAATCAGCTGTTTTATAATGACGTCAGAACTGTATTAAAATATTAACAGTCATATCAGTCAACTGAACTTGAGTTTCAGTGTTTACTTTTTTAGACTTCGATCTTCCTGGATGAAGGTCGACCTTAAACTAAAAACTACTAGATGAAGATCGTCCTTACGTTTGCCTTAAACTAAATACTTGTTACATATAATAACTCCACTTGGATGATTGTGACCGTTGTAACGATAAATAATATGCATATAAGAAAGTTTTATGGGATCGACATTTTTCAAGCTTACTGAAGGCTATAGAAACATTGGGATTATTCTTAAAAACTAACTTTTTTATGTCTGAATTTAAAAATAATCCTTGATTGAAATACGTTTCTAACATCAGGGTAAGTGTTAGGTATTTTTTTCTCCCAATCACTCACCATTTTAGTGAATCCCCATATCTTAAAAAATACTCGATTGGTAATGAAATTTGGATGGCTGGTACCATACTGATTTCAACCTTTTGCGTCATTCGTCTATTGCTTTCTCTATCTTCCGCCTGCGCAGAAGTATTTTCTTATCAACACCTATATCTTTTAGCTAGATATGGGAGCGTCTATGGAGGTCATCTTAAAGGAATAACACAAACTGTCTCTTCACGTAAATGGTTGGTGTTTACGTGGTGAAACAGTTTGTATTATTCCTTCTTATCTTTAAAGCACTCATCCTTTTAAAGAAATGTGGATGGTTCGACGAAGCCCAAAATTGCACCCATATTAATTTCAACCGTCTAGGTGCATCCACCGGGAATCGAAACAGGGTAGAACAAACACACTTTCACTTAATGGGACCACATTATGTTTATACTTAAGCAACCATTCGTCCAATATAGTCCAGTCATTAGGTAGTTTCTTAAAACAAATTCTGGAGTATTTATGATTTTTTGCTCCTTTATGTTTTTTAGGGTGCTGATTACGAATCTGAGGTTTGCCACCAAAAATGTTTGTTGGAATTTGAGTTATAGCCAAAAAACATTAAAAAATAACGTTTTCTTTCGGTATTTGTCTTATAACTCAAAAACTATCAACTTTTGGTAAAAAATCATTCTTCACTAAAACAATCTTCATAAAATTTCCTATACTATAGATCCTAACTACTTTTTTCGTCACGCGTACCGTTTAGGCGCAAACACGGGTTGAAGTAAGCGTAATATTTTGACATTCAAGCTCAATACAACACCACACAGCGGGCAGAGGGGTTCCGTGCCAAGAAATCTATTACCCCGCAACAAACACTCCCTTCCTAAAAATACATACATATACATAATATA
>KZ651256.1:701764-720609 GCA_001010745.2 Gerris buenoi | reverse complement strand
AGCCGTTTTCCCGGGAAAAATCTAGTTCCTGAGATAATAGCTTAAAACGCGGATGGAGAGAGCCCGGGTTCGATTCCCCGCCCGGGAGAAGTTATTTTTATGATATTTTTGATGAAATTTCCAATAGTAATTAAATGTACATATATGAGAAAGTTTGTCCGAGTTGTCTCGGACCGATTTTTTATTTTTTTATTATTAAATCTTATTAAGTGCAGTATTGGCTTACCGATGGTAATGGAAATGTTGTGAATATTCTGTTAAATTTTTATTGATGAACTCAATTACAAGATTACTTTGTAATAAGTGGTAAGGATATTACATGGCGATTGCATGGCGGGAATTCTTCAAGGGTGTTTTTTTTTTGGAACGAAGTTTCTTATGGCACGTTCTGGAGCCCGGGAGTGAATCCGAAAAAAAACTACCAAAATCACCGTCACAAAATCTACAGATGACGATAACTTGAGTAAAACCTCACCGAGTTAGATGAAATTTGGTACACACGTTTATTTTACCAATGCCCAGGCTGAGTTCGTCGGAAAACGCTATCCTCCCAAGCGTTCACGCGCAACGCTCGCGTAAACGTACGCTTCAAAAGACGGCAAAAAGTGTTATTAAGGAAGTCTGTTACTTGACTTGTTTTGATTATTTTTTCTATATATGCCAAAAATGTCATTTTGTTTTTTTAAATAAATAAAATATAATCATGTAAAATTTCACCCTAATACAAGCAGAAGCTGTAGAGTAGGTAAGAGATATATTTTATAATATTTTTAATTAATTGGCCGGGTAGGTAGAAAACAGTCCTATTTTAATTTAAACTCCTTTAGCAAAAATTACTCTTTCACTATAAACTCATCATGTTCAACTTTTTAAATAATGATTTTCTTTTAATTTTGCCTTAACTCCGCCAGGTACAAACAGTTCGTTACTTCTAATTTTGTCTCTTTCCTAACTCCGCCATGTATAAGTAGTTAGCAACGTATACGTACTTAGCAGTGTGATTTTATAATTTATATTTAATGAAAAATGTAATGAACTTCGTTCCTACCGAGTGCCCCACGACACCACACGTATTTTTTCTTTCTTTCTTTCTACTTAGGAATTCTCTTAACAAAGACGTTAAGGATCATTTTTGTCAGTCATTCTTCAAAATATTTGGCAAATTAATATTGATTTAGATGTATCATATGACCTTAGTAAAGGTGTTGACTGCGTCAATTATGAAATGTTTTATCATTATGGAATTATAGTCTGTCCCAAACAAGAACTAGTCTGTTGACAGCGTGGGAAATCGAGTAACAAACAGATTGACCAACCTCTGAGAGAAAAAAAATAAAGCCACCACATTCACCTTCTTATATGGTTATCCAGAGGGAAAATCTTGAGATCTCATTGGATCCCCACCTCATTTGCTAGTTTTTCCCGCGCTGTCAACGCACCAACTCTCGTTTGGCACAGACTTTAGAGGAGTAGTATTGGACCTCATTACAGCTCTCCATAGGAATAGATCTCAGCGTGTTTTTTTTATATGGGTCTTAGAGTATAGATCTAAATATCAAGCATGGAGCTCCTCAAGACTAGGGACTAGGTCCTGGGACAATATAAAATTAAATTTTATAAAGAAATATGTATATGTAATTTTGGTTATAAGATTGGTTTGTTTATTTTAGCTCCACGAGTCGACTGCCAATTTTTAAAAAAAACCAAAGCTGTAAATCCCTCAAAATATTCAAATAATTTTTTTTTTGGTCCATCACAATTCTTTTTCTATAAATACTATAGGAGAAAGTAAAAAAAAGAAAGGCTGGCCAACCTGTCTGAAAAATGTATAAATAAATAAGTATATAACACTGAGTTGACACTTGGTGATATTTTGCTCTACTTTGAAATCCCTGGATCCGTTCTGAAAACTCCCCCTCTGTTATATAACATAGACAGTGGTTGTTCGCGACAGAATATCCTGGATGGAATTTCCTCTATTATTTACCTTACGTCCAATTCTTTCCATTCTGATTTCCACAACTAACATGGACCTTCGTTCTCAGAATGCATGAATGCCTTGACTATTTTATTTCCTTAGCGCTTTACTCGACAAAGCTATAAAACATATTGAACTCCTTATATAATTTTTAGACAGTTATGGTAACCTTAAAAATAATAAACTTAAATAAAATAAAGCCTATAGTCTGTCTGTCTGTCTGTCACTCTGTACGGTTCCAATAACTTTTGAAGCAAAAGAGATAAAAGCGTGAAACTTACCAGTACTCTGAGATCGTTTTGACGCGCACACAGGAAAAATATAGAGAACTCAAANTTTTTTTTTTTTTTTTAATTGATAAATCAATTCATAAAATAAATTATTAAACAGTAACTTGTCACTTTACATACAGATGAAAAATTTAAAAGATTTAACTATGAGTCATGATCGTGCAGTGCTCGCTGATTCGCGACTCTTCTGATTAATGATAACATTTATCAAATTGTACATTTGGGAGGAACATTTAACAGAAAAGTACTATTTTTGTTTTTTATATTAAGTAGTAAATTATAGTAAAGTATTATTTTTTAAAGTAGTAAATTTGGCTAAGGCAAAATTAAATATAATTTTTAAAATTTGACGACACAATGATAGTCTATACCTATATAATTTAATTCTTATGACCACCTTTATTTTACTATAAAAAATATATAGTGTCTTTACAAAACTAAGAAAGCATAGCTTTGGAAACACCTTAAAATTCTTAAACGTCAACGTTCCTCTCTCTATAAATGATTATAATTTTGAATATAAAAAAAAGAAAAATGTTTCCTGGTATCATATAAGAGGGTAGGCTGAAAAGTAATGCACACATGCTTGTAGAAAGCGAATGAAATGACCTTCAGAAGTTTGGTAGAGGCACTGCCCCTCTATACGCATACGTAATTTGAAGGCGTTAAGTTAATCCAGTGTATTTTGAGCAGCAAAGTATCGTGACGTGTTCTAGTGCTATGTAAACTCGAGTTGAACTGCGTGCTGTTATAGAACTTTTAACTGCTTAAAAATTACTCGTACTAAGATTTATCGTCGTTTAAAGGTTATTTTATGGTAAGGATGCTGTTGATGAGCCCACAGTAAATTAATGGCTTGTAAAATTTTGTGCTGCGAGCCTGGAAAAGTTATTGATGGACCACACAGCGGGTGTCCGATCACTGCAACAAATTATGGAGACGTGTTCCAGTGCTATGTAAACGCGAGTTTAACAGCGTGCTGTTATCGAATTTGTTAACAGCTAAAAAAATGTTTCCTACTGAGATTTAATCATCGTTTATAGGTTTTTTTTTATGGGGACTTTGCTGTTGATGGGTCTACTGTGAATCGATGGCTAGTAAAATTTTGTGCTTGCGAGTCTAGAAAAGCCATAATTGTTGATGAACCACGCAGCGGGTGTCCGATAACTACAACAGACGATAAACATCACAAACACGTCGACGATTTGATTCAAAATGACCAGCGAATCACTCAACAGCGTATCACAAACCATATTGGAATATCTAAGGAACGTGTGACTTTTTTTTCAAATCATTGTGAATCAAATTGTCAACGAGTTTGCGATGTTTATCGTTTGATGCAATAATTGGACGCCCACTGCGTGGTTATTCAACATTTATGGCTTTTTCTGGCTCTCAAACAAGAAATTTTACTACCCATCGATATTATAGTTGACCTATCAACAGCATCTTGACCATAAAAAAAGCTTTGAACGACGATAAATTTCAGCAGTTCAAAATTCGATAATATCGCGTTTACACTTGAACACGTCTCCATACTTGCGCTGCTCGAAATGCACTGGATGAACTCAACGCCTTTAAATTGCACATCCGTATAGGGGGGGGGGGGGTGCCACTACCAAATGCCGCCTTGTGCGTTTCTTAAGGTCATTTCATTCGCGTTCTACAAGCATGTGTGCATTACTTTTCAGCCTATCTCCGTATATAAGAATAACTATTATGCTAATTTGAGATTTAATGGATTATGAACCAATGCTTTTTATTACGGTTGCATCTACTTTAGTGATAATTTTCGGACCTCGGGGAAGACCACTAAATGATATCCAAGTTAAAAATTATAATTAAATACTGTTAAAAGATTGCTATTCAAGTGATATAATTATCAATAACAGAATAAATAAATTATTGTTGAGGAAGGTTTTAGCAAAAGGTTTTATTTAGCAAAAAACTTAGGTTGAATGAAGTAAAACTGAATAACATTCTTGCCTTTGTTGAATGTTAAGGGAGATATTATTTTGTCAGANAGTGGGGTATCAAATGAAAGGTATTGAAGAGTAGATTACAAATATATATACCACTTAGGGTTTGTGTTTAATTTTCGGCGCCATTTTGTCAAAAAACATCGAAATTTTTCGTGTCCCCCCCTCCTCTCTCTTACTAATTTTGTTTCACAATACCAACGAAACCCTTTTTACCTGAGACTTCACGCCTTACCAATTTATTATATTTATTTATTTGGTAATATTTTCAGTCCCTCTTATTGAGACATTTTCAAAACCTGAATATTTGTGTGATTGTTTGTTTTAAAATTCATAAATCATCATTAAATAAATTATTAAACAGTAACTTATTATAATTTTGAATAAAAAAAAAAGAAGAAAAATGATTCCTGGTATCGTATACAAGGGTAGGCTGAAAAGTTATGCAAACACGCTGGTAGAACGCGAACAATATGACCTTCAGAAGTGCGCAAGACGGCATTTGGTAGAGGCACTCCTCCTCTATACGCATGCGCAATTTGAAGGCGTTGAGTTCATCCAGTGTATTTTGAGCAGCAAAGTATCGAGATGTGTTGTTCTAGTGCTATGTAAACGCGAGTTGAACTGCGTGCTGTTATCGAACTTTTTAACAGCTTAAAAATTTCTCCTACTGAGATTTGTCGTCGTTTAAAGGTTATTTTATGGTAAGGATGCTGTTGATGAGCCCACAGTAAATCAATGGCTAGTAATATTTTGTGCTGCGAACCTGAAAAAACCATACTTATTGATGAACCATGCAGCGGACGTCCGACGTCCAACAGCGTATCGTAAACCATATTGGAATAACTGAGGAACGTGTGGCTTCTTTTTTTTTAATCATTTTGCATGAAAATGTCTTTGTTGTTATCGTCTGTTGCAATGATTGGATGTCCACTGCGTGGTTATTCCACATTTATGGCTTTTCCTGGATCTCAAGCACGAAATTATACTACCCATCGATACAGTTGACCTATCAACAGCATCGTCACCATAAAAAACCTTTAAACGACGAGTCACTTTTTCAGCAGTTAAAAATTCGATAACATCGCGTTTTCGCTAGAACACATCTCCATACTTGCGCTGCTCAAAATGCATTCGAAGAACTCAACGCCTTCAATTTGTGCATGCATATAGGGGGGGAGTGCTACTACCAAATGCCGCCTTGTGCGCTTCTAAAGGTCATTTTGTTCGCGTTCTACAAGCATGTGTGCATTACTTTTTAGCCTATCTCCGTATATAAGAATAACTATTATTCTAATTTGAGATTTAATGGATTATGAACCAATGCTTTTTATTACGGTTGCATCTACTTTAGTAATAATTTTTGGATCTCGGAGAAGACCACTAAGTGATATCCAAGTTAAAAATTATAATTAAATACTGTTAAAAGATTGCTATTTAATTGATATAATTATCAATAACAGAATAAATAAATTATTGTTGAGGAAGGTTTTGTAAAAAAAATTTACTCTATTTAGCAAAAAACTTGGGTTGAATGAAGTAAAACTGAATAACATTCTTGCCTTTGTTGAGTGTTGAGGGAGATATTATTTTGTCAGAATCTTTCTATTGTATATTTAATAACCCTTGATGACCTTATGCCTTACTATTTAATAAGCTAAAACGATTAGAAAGTTGAACGTATTAGATCTACTTAAAGTAAAGAACGTATTAAGGGTGTTCTTGGGATATGACGATTTAGGAGTAATTCACATGGCAATTAGGTCTGGGAATTTCAAGCACCAACACTAGAAAATATTTAGATATTACTTAAGAACTAACACACAAGGCTGATAATAGCTTAATTTAGAATAGTTATGATAACTGTGTTTAAAGCACTCTATATTCCTTTCACCAGCAGATGAAAATGGTGTTATTAAAACTAAAAATAAGTCTTTTATAATTTTTTTCAATGGTGAACCCTTTTCTAAATTGATTTGTTTGTATGAAAACTATATATGAAAATATATTTTCTTTTGGTCTTTTTTAAGGGTTAACCTCTCTTTTTTTATTTAACCCATAAAAAAGACCAAAAGAAACTATATATTTTCATATATAGTTTTCATACAAACAAATAAAAATAAGTCATGAGTGTCCGAGAAGAATATAAAGACACTAGACACTTTAAACATTTTTTTAATTTAAAGCACTTTAAACACAAATTTCACTTATTTAAACTTATTTAAGACTGCCTACCTACCTCTTTAAGAAACTTCAGCTAAGGTACATGCCCAGCTAACATCTAAGACTTCACCCAGACTGTAGAACAGAACAGAGAAACGAGCCGAACATTTGTCTCCGTTCATGCCCAATTTGAGATACGCAGGTGCACTTTAGACTAGACATGCGCAGAGATCAATGCTCTGCTCGTTTCCTCTGTTCGTTCGGCGGTCTGGACGAGGCTTAAAGGAAGCCTAATACGTTCTTTGTTCAGGCCCTTGGCCCCTTCAGCTCTGTTGGCAAACCTGGCTAGAATTTGCTATAGTAGGCTTTCCAATGTTATGAGAAAGGAAGTTAATGAAGAGGTGAGAGTATGTGGTACGTGAGGTGGCCATTTTATATTTGAACTTTTATCTTAATTCCACCCAGGAAAATCTTAAACATCCATAAGTATTATTAAAATCAGTTTGGATATAAGTCTGGTACCCAGAGAATTTTGATTGTTTGTCAGGAACTTGCCAAGGTACCCAGGGAAGTACCCCCATCAGGATTATAAACCCAGCTACAAGTTTTCCACTCTTCAGGATAAACTCCATCACTATTCACACATCCCATCATTTCACAATCCTCCAAAAAGCTCAATTCAACAATAGTAATACATGCTATCACACTGTTCGTGGTCGCTTGAACACTGTTTTACAGGAGCACCTTGACACCTACACTTACATCGATATACCAAATCTGCTCTACAGAGACTCATTTAGACAGACTGGCTCTGCCATTATCTGAAGAGGTTCACCTATGTCTTTATTTAGAAGTTCTGATCTCTGAGAACTTCTGACCTCCGCTGGCAAAACTGCTATAAATTTCAAATATTCAAATATTTAATAGCCCAAATTTGAGGGAAGATCAGTGAAGAAGATGAAAAGTTTGTGTGGAACAAAGGGGGGTAGTATCGTGTGGAAATTCACGATCTTTGTGCTATAATTTTACAGTTTTTTCATTTTTAATTTTGTAAGTTCATAACCCTGGTATCCCGGTGAATTATTAATTTATTGTTGGCATCCAGCTTAGGAGCTCTGCTCATTTTATCCAGCATTTGTGCTCTGCCCATATTTAACACCCCAAATTTGGAGGGAAGAACAGTGTTAAGTTAACAAGTGTGTGTAGAACCAAGGGTGGTATAGTGTGGCAATCCACGATCTTTGTGCAGGAATTTTAATTTCATAACCCTGGTATCTAGGTGAATTATTAATTTATTGCTGGTATCCAGCTTAGGAGCTCTGGCCTTTTTAGCAAGCATTGCTGCTCTGTCCAATAGAAGAAATTAGCCTCACTTTGCAGTACACCCTACTCAACATGCTCCGCCTCTTCATTCAGATAACTTACTTCTTTTATTAGGCCATTCTAATTAATATCTGCTTATTATTCATTGTTATGTACATACACAATACTAAATACAACCTACAGTCCTCAAACCATTTATACACAATTTCTTAGCCTGGTCAGAAGTCCTGGTGCGATCACATACTGTACTATTTAAAATTAATATTATTGCAAATCTATAAACTACAGTCCACTCATTTAACTACTCTTTTATGTGAATATTATTTACTCCCAGATCTGTATATCCATGCCCCCTGATGCATACAAGTATTGAAGATAAGTGTTACTGTGTATTTTTAAGTCTTCATTGAATGAGACTGACATCTTTGTGAATGGTCTTGATGAGCTTTAAGATTTAGTTAGTAGATGGAAATTTATGCCTCGTTATTGTTTCCCGGAGTGTATTGGTCGGCCATGAGAAACAATCATCCACTGTGGACGGAAATCGATCAACCTTATCCTGCTTCTCGTTCAGGGAGATGCTATTCAGATGTCTCCCTTAACCCTTCAATACCAAGTATCAAGACTGTAAGCAAAGCACAGGAGTAACAATAGATTTATCATTATGTATTTGTATTCAAACATTATAATTCTCAATTCTCAAATAAATTTAGGTGGAATTAATAATATAGCAAGTGACCTTGCTATATATATCCGTCAATTAAAGTGGTACTACAAAGCTTCCTCGCGTCCTATTTCGTATATATACTGTAATGATTTTATGCTTTTACAACCTATATTTTTCAAAAGTACTATATTCCCCCTCCCTCCGTATTTTAAATCTTTCANCTAATATTTTACCACTGTATGATAACAGGAATGATAAGGGACTGATAACCCATTATCTACTACCTTACGTTTTTTGTCAGTTAAACCTGTGATTTTTAAATTGTTACCATTGTTTTTATTGTTAAATTTTGTGTTTTATGTTGCAATGTGTTATATTAGATTAAGTCAATCTGTGGTAATGTGTAGAAGCAGTATGTATGAGACGAGAGAACTTTATAGTTCTGATTTTTAGATTTTTTATTACTGACCTCACTTACCCTAGTGCAAAACTACAAGGTACCTAGAATGTTTTAATGTTTTTAATATGCTAAAGATACTAATCGCTGATAATGCATTATCTTCATTATCTTTACGTTCATTTGTGGTTAACATCAAATAAATATTTGTTTTTAGGCTTGAGAATGGCCGGCTAGGCCGAAACGTTGACGACTAAAATACTGATGTAGTTTTTTGTTTTTTCGATTTACCCTAAAGGATCCACTCTCTAAGACAATAAGTTAATAAAAGGGTACCCTACAGCCAATTTACACGTTGAAATTTATATGGGACCAAAAATGGGCTATGTACGAGTATGACCTACCATCTAAATTTCTTTAAAACCGGACGACTAGTTTTTAAGATGAGTGACAGACCGACAGACCAAAAGACAGACACTGAATCAAAAATGTATCCTGATGTCTGAAACGGATTTTTGTATTGAAATTTTTGAAATCGGACACCTATACACCTAAAAAAATATAGTCTCATATATACAGGGTGGGCCAAAAAAAAACTGCACTTTTTTGAACACTTATATCTCAGCTTCTGTAGTAGATAGAGGTATGGGGTTTGCGAGGTCTTAAAACTATGTTCTTCTACTTTAAATTGCATATCTATAACTTTAAAAACGATTGGGTGAAAGCCATGCAATGACGTTTTAAAATAGAGTCTTAAAAAATGTCGTTGTCTGGGGTAGTGATCTTGTCTGGTTTTATAGTTTTGATGGAATAAATTACTATATGGTGGATTTATGGGGGGTCTTCGTATGTATGTTGGAGGAGTCCCTCAGTGTCATAACAAACATTGAAGATGTGTTAAGCACAATGTTGCCTGAAGTCTGGGCAATTCTCTTGCAAGTATTGAATTGTTTGCAAGGAACGATGGGACGGGGTAACGTCTTGCATAAACGTGTGATTTAGCATTTGATCTTTAATTTCAGACAAAATTGTGCTTAACCCATCTTCAATGTTTGTTATAACACTGAGGGACTCCTCCTACTTACCTACAAAGAACCCCCCCCCTCTTCCACCATATGTTAATTATTCAATTAAAACTATAATACCAGACAAGATGACTACCTGCACAACCACTTTTTTTAAGACCCTATTTCAAACCGTCATTGCGTGACTTTTACCCAATCGTCTATTTAACTTTTACCCAGTCGTCTATTTAAAGTTATAGATATGCAATTTAAAGTAGAAGAATATAGTTTTCACCCCCGCAAACCCCATATCTCTATCTACTACAGAAGCTGAGCTATAAGTGTTCAAAAAAGTGCGGTTTTTTTGGCCCACCCTGTATATTTATTTATTTATACGACATATAAAGGTTTAAATATTTAAATTAAATTAATAATTTATTATATGTTGAAGAATGTTGAAGATGATGATGTAGTAGATGAGATGCAATTTATATGCACGACACGGCATTGCACCTTGGCCGTCATAAAGTAATATAAACTAATCGAATTGTCGATGCGAGCACTGTGCGGTGTTGGTGCGGGCGTGGGGACAAGTGGGGATGCGTCTTACATTTCCTCACCCTAAGGTTTATTCCTCACCCTAGGATGCCCAGCAAAATCCCGTCATACGGTGCGGACACGGTACGGATAAGTGTTGCCCGGTCTTTAGTGTGTAAAATCTTAAATTAATTCAACACATATTTCTATTTTATTTGTTTTTAAGTTTTTTGTAGTATTCGTTCTACGGAAAGTTTACATTTCAATTCAAATCAAATTATAACTATTAAACAATTCTCGGTCTAGTTCTATTGTCAGAAATGTCAACTCCTAGACCTGTGGAAAATTGAAAGCTTACTTCGGAACTAGGTATCGTAATTGACAGAGGAAATTATTCTTTAGTGTAGCTTAGTTGGTAAGAGCGCTAAACTGGAAATATAAAGGCCCGTGGTTCGAGTACCGGCGCTGGAGTCTATTTTTCTCTGTCTATCACACATATTTCAGATAAATGTTGTTTTATTTGCATTAACCTTTTTGATTATATTATTTTACTAAAAATACTTTTTTTCTTTTAATTTAAAAGACGTTCCTTATATTATACCGATACCTGCTCTTTTCCGAACTTATAGCTATTAAACAAGGTGGCTTATAGAAGATAAAACAGAAAAATAAAAGTACTTATTAACCAGCGGTTCATTAACTTTAGTGTTTAATGACTCGTTCTACAAAACCTTGGCAACTTCTTATAATAAATTGCATCTTCTATAGCTTTTATTTAAGTTCGTGATAAAAACTATTAAATTGCTATGTTTGTACTTTTACTACCTCGATTTTTCTAGACTCCTTTATCTCTCTACGTATAAGAAGATAAATCTCTACAGATACATCTAGCGATTACATTTTTGATCACAACTGGATTTTAACTGACATATATATGTTTTATTCTGGAGAGCTTTAATGGTATAAAAATGCAATTTGTCAATGTTAGTCATTTATTTTACTTATATTCATTACTTCAACTTCCATCTATTAAAGAGAAGTTAATTGGGATGTTTTTATTTTGAAACTAGATTCTCTGCGGATTTGTTATTTTTATCATTAAATGAAGGGTAATCTATCCATTATATTTTAGTTATAATACTGCTATGTTTTGGTATCATTATTTATTATATACGTATTTAACTAGTGATATGGCCTATAAAGCACTCGCTATATTTGTATTCAATGTGTGGCTACATAAAACATATTTCGGATAAAAACATAAATATTCTTAATCAAACTGACATGATCTTTAAAATGGGACATTGCTTCAGACTGTAACTCCCCTAACAAAAAAAATAAAAAAAGCAGTAGTGAGTTCAATCTAAAGAAGGTGTACGAATTTTCTTCTTTTGACTGTTACTCCCTTAATAATAAAAATACAGAAGTTAGTAACAATCTAAAGAAGATGTACAGAATGTTCTTCTTTAGACTGTTACTCCCCTTATAAAAAACAAAACTGTGATATTCCTTTGCCCCAAAGTACTTCTGACTAAAAATCCCTTTATCTTAATTTTTATTTCGAAAAGGAATGTGAAAATAATTATATCAATTTATATTCTAAAAAAAAGGGAGAGTAACAATCTAAAGAAGTACCTAAAATGGTATGTGACATGTTTTTTAAGCGTTATCTTTTTTGTAAATCTACACTTCGGCCATATTTGTTTTCAAAATGCCGGCAACGATTGGTAATTTTGTATTGATAGTTACATTTTTGTTTTCTACACTTCAAGACCTTTAAATTGATGCATAATATGTTATGCTGACTGAAACTTTTTTGTTTAGTCGTCCGCCATCTTAATATGTAGTGTGATACTTCCGAAAACTATGCAGTTGTCGCAAATCCTGCGAGATGCACCTATGTGACAAATTTCGTTCGTTAATCAATTTTTATGCCAGTTATCGTAAAACAAACAATCACTCCTACAATACTTCCAAAGCCAAAATCCCTAAAATGAAAAACTGACTATGCTTGTTTAATAAAAATTATTTTTCATAAAATACAATAATTGTAGTGATTAAATTTGTAATATTGATTTGTGATGCTTATCAGAAAACAATCTTCCTAAGCCAATATTGCTCAACGATTGGAATTTGATCTATTTCATATACCGATTTCTGATTTCTCAAGAGCGCTTTGAGCCGCTTACGATGATTAAATACCAACTCCCTTACCTTGGAAAAAAATATGAATGAAATACATATTTTATTGAGAGACCCATTTTTTTATTGATATTTCAAATGTCGTGGTTTATCTCAAGTAATCTTGAATTTAAAAAACAAAAATAATCATTCATAATTTTTATAAATTCATACATTTAGCTTTGAGTATTTATTTTATTAAATTCATCATTATTTTATATGCAATTGGCGTACATTTTGTTTTTTTATAATATTAATATCATATTACCAAATATATATAGAAACTTCATTTCTTATTGTAAAACATTTTTCCACCTGACATTTATTTAAAAAAAAAATACACTACCAATTAATGTGGCACATAGCTTCCTCGCATCCTATCATGTACTTTATTGTTATATTAACATTAACACTTTGTTACTTTATTGTTATATCGTTTCTTGTGGAAGAACAATTAATAGTTTTTAGCTATCTTTAACACTTCATAGCGGTGTCGCTGTAAGTATTACTAAAAAATTGTACGTGCAAAAAATGTTCGTCTCATTGAATAGATAAGGTTTGATTTTTTCCCCGACCGAAAATTCCAATTTTAAATTTGAAGTTCACGTATACGCGAGCGTTGCGCGTGAACGCTTGAACGAATAACGTTGTACAACGATCTCGTCCTGGGCATTGGTAAAACGATCGTGTCTACCAAATTTTTTATCAAAATCGGTTGACATTTACTCAAGTTATCGTCGCACGTTTCATGATTCGCGGACCGACAGACAGACAGACACGGAACCGAAAATATTCCCTGATGTCTGAAACGGATTTCTGTCATGGAATTTTTAAAATCGGAGGCATAAAACTTTTTTGTTCTCAAAAGTGAACACAATGCTTCCGTTACCNGTACACAACCAAAGTTGGTTTCAATGTTATCAGTGACACTCCTTCTATTTATAGTATTATTCTATGGAAATAAGGGAAAGAAAACATCATCAATAACACATTATATTTAAATCATATACATTTATAAATGACATAAATACACCATTATTTCTCCTCCTCTAGACTCTAGACGAATTCTTAAAGATTATCATATGAGTAGACTAACCTTATTTAAAGATATTTTATAAATATTATTCTTAACCGAGAATTGTGGTTTTTCTGTTAAAAACAAGGTTGTTTAAGGAAAATCCTTTACAGTCACAACATCATTAATCACTGACATGTATATGTCAACATGTTTATCAATATTATCATATGGTTCTCTTACCCTCCGTCTTCAATTCTAACTTTATCCAAAATAGAAAGAAACGTTTATTTAAATAATGTAGTTGTATTCTTATGACCGTAATTCGAGAAATTGGCCGACACTAAATTGAGTGTCTCAATTAAAAACAATGCTCCTTTCAATAAGCTACCCCGATATCCTTTCTACACCCGATAATCTGATGAGATGCAACAAATATTCCTGATCAATTGATTCCTATCAATGCAATCTGACATTTGTGGATAACAAAAGAGTTATGAATTCGCCCTACACAACTCTTTCTACAGACATCTATGCTCGTATTCCTTGAATTGAGAACCATGGGCACCCATACCAATGGGCAGGGGGGGGGGGNGTATGGCAGTTCATAACTAGCTCATTGTTGGTCCCATATAAGTTTCAACCTTATACGCTATTTCTTTTCCACATGCACACAAACATACATTTATTCACATCAATAGCTTCAAAAGTACTTATCTGATTTACATGAAACATTTATAGTTTATCGAAAGTAACCAGGAGATACCTGCAGATTAATTAGAACCGTCTGCGCTCTTACAATTTTGCTAAATTGATACTCTAATTCATGTAAATAAAATGAATACAATTTTGATTTATGGAAAAAACGGGGAAAACAACTAAACAAATTAGACAATAATGGCTTGTAAAAGCATAAAATCAATAAATTACGTGATAGGATGCGAGGAAGCTATGTGCCACACTAATTTGCACTATATTTTACTCAGGATAAAGAAAATCACATGTCCAAAATGAACGAGACATGGCCGCTCTCCATCCATTTGATTTTTCAAATAACTGTCCTACAGCTATAAGTCCCGACGCAGAGGGTACCAAAAAAGAAATTTATATTCAAAATTCTAGCTTAATGTTAGTCAGATATTTTTTCACGCTATCTCCTTCACTATTAGATTGTTTAAATCTTCGCAGTTCATGCATTAAAAAAGTATATTGCCGATTTTTTTTAAAAATTCTGTTATAATATGTATAATATGTATAGTATAATTGCAGAAGTACTGTGGTCGCACAAAAATTCGTTTCATTGGATTATGATAGATTTACACGTCTTTAGGCCTGAATTCGATCAAATTTGCTATTTGAGAATGTTATTAGTTTGATTATTTATTTATTCTCCTCGACGACGTACGTATTATGATTTATAAGTTCAGCGATTCTTCTACAATATTGAGGCTAATTGGTAATAAATAAATAATCAATTTTCACTCCTATGTTTTTAAGGTATTACCACAGTGCTCACGATGACATTTCTTGGTTTGGAGGCGAGAACTGATCTACCGAAAGTACCCTATCCAACAGCCCTGGACTTCTTTGTGTTTCTTTCATTTGCTTTTATATTTGCTACCATTATTCAGGTATGAACTCCAAATTATTTGTTGGGATTTATAATTGGGATTTCGTTCTTTTTACGTGTTCTGGTGTAAAAGACGAGAAAAACTAAGAACATCTGAAAACACAGTGCATCACAATCTAAGATACATTTGTTAAATAATTTTTAAAGATTCAAGTCTCAAGGAGTTCCCTCTGGGCACTTCTTTAGATTGTTCTCCCCTCGTAAAAAAAATCTGAGGAGAGTAACAATCTAAAGAAGGTGTACGGAATGTTCTTATTTCTTTAGACTGTCTTTCCCTCTTTAAAAAACAGTAGTGTGATATTCCTTTGATACAATGTACATTGGACTAAACATTCCTTTGTCTTAATAGTTATTTAGTCAAAGTGAATTTATATTCTAAAAGTAAAATATAAGAGTAACAATCTAAAGAAGTACCACTCTTTGTATGATCAGCTTATATACATATTATGTTTATTTCTCAATATAACATGTTTAATAATTAGGAGAGTTAGTTATTTTTTATTATACAATAACCACGCATTGAACCACACATCTAGTTCAAAAGTACATATTTTTAATTAAGTTAGGATATGCAGTATCTTTTTAACATTTCGTAAAACAATTGTTTAACATTAAAAATAGTATTAATAATATAAGTATTTAGCATAACTTTATTATGAAACTAATATAACAATTAAAATTAAAATGTTAACGTCTTACCTAATCTTGAGAAGATTGGAACACATATTACTCAACTGAGTTGGTTAGTCATAAATTTAAGTATAATATTTTAAAAAAAATTAAATTTATCTTATCTTTCCGTAGTATGAAACCAAAAACTTAAAAAATGGAATTAAAAAAAATATCTTTCACCAATAATGATGTGAAGAAGCTGTNAAAATTAAATTTATCTTATCTTTCCGTAGTATGAAACCAAAAACTTAAAAAATGGAATTTAAAAAAATATCTTTCACCAATAATGATGTGAAGAAGCTGTCTGTTCACTGTTATCCAGAATCTTATAAAAAACATTTTGTTTGTAACAGTAAATATTGTAATCTTATCTCTTAGTCTTAGTTTGTTTTCTTATGTTTGTTGCAGGTGAGTATTCAATGCTGCTGGTCAGTTTTCACCTGCAGAGACACATGGGTAATTTTCTAATCCAGGTGTACGGTCCTTGTGTACTTCTCGTCGTGTTATCGTGGGTGTCGTTTTGGTTGAACAGAGAAGCAACAGCTGATAGAGTTTCATTAGGTAATGTATTATTGTTGTTAGAATTGTACTGTAGATTTTTCCACTATACGATCTATGGGATGGTTTCTTTTCACTGCACCAAAAATAAATACTGTATTAAAAAAGGGTTTGTTTGTTTTTCAAAATGGACGTTTTATATGGATATGCTGATGATAGTTCGGGAGATAGCGTGTAAAAAAAATGTAAAATGACGTCAAGCTATAATTTTGTATATAAGTTAATCTTTTGGTGCTTTAAGCTAATCAGTGGAACATAACTTGAAATTTGCAGTAGCCATTTGCCATTTGAATACATGACGTATCAAGGGACAAACAATCATCAACTTGATTTGTGGTCTACTATTGTATTTGTGGTCTAATTTTGCTTCCGAGTTTACTGAAGGTAACGGAAGCTATGTAGTCGTTCTGAAGTACGAATAAAAGACAGAAATCAGTTTCACACATCAGGGAAAATGTTTGCTTCCTTGTCTGTCTGTCGGTCTGTCACTCAATTTTTGCGAATCAGCATATCTTATCATAAAATCAGAAGTGTAGTTTACGTCAGATTTGAAATTTGTATGGCAGTTCATAACTAGCTCATTGTTGGTCCCATATAAGTTTCAACCTTATACGCTATTTCTTTTCCACATGCACACAAACATACATTTATTCACATCAATAGCTTCAAAAGTACTTATCTGATTTACATGAAACATTTATAGTTTATCGAAAGTAACCAGGAGATACCTGCAGATTAATTAGAACCGTCTGCGCTCTTACAATTTTGCTAAATTGATACTCTAATTCATGTAAATAAAATGAATACAATTTTGATTTATGGAAAAAACGGGGAAAACAACTAAACAAATTAGACAATAATGGCTTGTAAAAGCATAAAATCAATAAATTACGTGATAGGATGCGAGGAAGCTATGTGCCACACTAATTTGCACTATATTTTACTCAGGATAAAGAAAATCACATGTCCACCAAAATGAACGAGACATGGCCGCTCTCCATCCATTTGATTTTTCAAATAACTGTCCTACAGCTATAAGTCCCGACGCAGAGGGTACCAAAAAAGAAATTTATATTCAAAATTCTAGCTTAATGTTAGTCAGATATTTTTTCACGCTATCTCCTTCACTATTAGATTGTTTAAATCTTCGCAGTTCATGCATTAAAAAAGTATATTGCCGATTTTTTTTAAAAATTCTGTTATAATATGTATAATATGTATAGTATAATTGCAGAAGTACTGTGGTCGCACAAAAATTCGTTTCATTGGATTATGATAGATTTACACGTCTTTAGGCCTGAATTCGATCAAATTTGCTATTTGAGAATGTTATTAGTTTGATTATTTATTTATTCTCCTCGACGACGTACGTATTATGATTTATAAGTTCAGTGATTCTTCTACAATATTGAGGCTAATTGGTAATAAATAAATAAACAATTTTCACTCCTATGTTTTTAAGGTATTACCACAGTGCTCACGATGACATTTCTTGGTTTGGAGGCGAGAACTGATCTACCGAAAGTACCCTATCCAACAGCCCTGGACTTCTTTGTGTTTCTTTCATTTGCTTTTATATTTGCTACCATTATTCAGGTATGAACTCCAAATTATTTGTTGGGATTTATAATTGGGATTTCGTTCTTTTTACGTGTTCTGGTGTAAAAGACGAGAAAAACTAAGAACATCTGAAAACACAGTGCATCACAATCTAAGATACATTTGTTAAATAATTTTTAAAGATTCAAGTCTCAAGGAGTTCCCTCTGGGCACTTCTTTAGATTGTTCTCCCCTCGTAAAAAAAATCTGAGGAGAGTAACAATCTAAAGAAGGTGTACGGAATGTTCTTATTTCTTTAGACTGTCTTTCCCTCTTTAAAAAACAGTAGTGTGATATTCCTTTGATACAATGTACATTGGACTAAACATTCCTTTGTCTTAATAGTTATTTAGTCAAAGTGAATTTATATTCTAAAAGTAAAATATAAGAGTAACAATCTAAAGAAGTACCACTCTTTGTATGATCAGCTTATATACATATTATGTTTATTTCTCAATATAACATGTTTAATAATTAGGAGAGTTAGTTATTTTTTATTATACAATAACCACGCATTGAACCACACATCTAGTTCAAAAGTACATATTTTTAATTAAGTTAGGATATGAAGCGTTAGTGGAGGTCATCATAAAGTGTTGGAATAAAAAAGTCTCTCCACGTAAAAAATGTTTAATTAATTCAGAGCAGCTTTCAGCCACTATAGGGCCATCATCAGTGCCTAAACAAACAGTAATAAAATATCAGAAAGGAAGCCCGAGACAATATAACGATAAAACAGATAAGACAGAAAGAACGAATTTAAAACAAATAAGTAGCAACATACAGAAATCTTAATCAGATCGTAAATAAAATTTATAAAATAAATAAATAAGTAAATTAAAAAAAAATAAA
>KZ651256.1:672968-684397 GCA_001010745.2 Gerris buenoi | reverse complement strand
CGGGCAGAATAATAAATATGGTTGAGAAAAAGAGCTGAGAGATAATTAGTTGTAATTAAAATAGATATTTAGAGATATTTACTGTTTAAATAGTAGTTTTATGCAGTTATAATTAAAATTAAAATATTTAAATAGATATTTACTGTTTAAATAGTAAGTTTTATGCTCTAATATTCGTTACATTTGAATGGCGCAATGGTAGAGTCGTTGGCTCATACTCTGGAGGTCTCTGGTTCAATCCCAGCTTATGGCTCATCAATTTTTAACGTTATAAATCATTTAGAGGTGCGTCGCCATCGCCCGTCGCCGTCACTGTCGCCCGTCGTCGGGACACTACTCGATTATATAAAAGATTGTGTGTATTGCTTAAGGTGCATTAAAAAACTTCTACTTCTCAAATCGGCTGGTATTTACCTGGTCATCATCAGGCATAGATTGAGAACGTACAAGATACTAACATACATGTTGAAACACTTAATTGTTATCTCATTTTATCACCTTTGTTTGGGTTGGTCACTTTTTATCATTATAAATAGTCGACTAACTTCAAACATCCTTTCTAATACTTGAAATTATTTAACAAATAACAGATAAAAAAAAACAAATGAACAGAAATGAACCAAAATGAAACAAATAATCATTTAAATGTAATGAGAGCGTAAGGAACTTCGTTCCTGCCGAATATCTCGCTACACCACACGTATTTTTTTCTTAATCGTATCGTCAATGTTTTAGAACTAAAAAATTACCACCTGATGTGGATATTTATGTTAAAATTGTTTATAAATTCTGCGTGGATGACTTCCAAATTATCTTTTCGTTTCAATCACTTTCTTTTTGTAAGTTAATTTTCGCATTCAAAAGGATGTACGCTTATTAAAGGATACGATGGATAATTTAGGTGTGAAGAATAAAAATTAATTATTTTGAAGCGAGAAGTTTTTTTGTTTTTTTCATCCTTCCCCGCAAAGTCATATTCTTTATATTAAAAGAATGTTTAATTATATGCGGTATTTTCTCATGCCTATAAGAGAACATCATTTTATAATAAAAGAAATTCATCAACATTTATAAGTGTGATTCTAATGCATTCTGCATTTGTTCCATTGTGAGTAGCTGGAGTCTATTAAGAAATAAAAAGACTCAGTTTTGCGATATTTCGGTCCCTTATTGAGTAATTGTACAGAAGAATTGAAATTGAAAAAGATAACATTTACTAATATCAATCGGTATTACAGTCTATAAGATTAGAGTTGGCACAATCGAAGGCGGGAATCAACAAATGTGGAGGTAGTTTTGGGGTTATAAAAAGGGAAAATCGGTGGTGCCATGTTATATTTTTTTGTGGAACAGGGGTAGAGTAGAGCATTTTTTTCTGAAGTTGCATTTAACATGAGGGACCAATAAAATCGTTTTCCTCAAAATTTTCCCGTCTTTTGATTGTGCCAACTCTAATCTTAGAGACTGTAGTTTATTTCATCATCTTCTGTGTGTACTTAGGAATTCATTACCGCATGTATACAGGGTGTCTGTTCTGGAAGCGCTTATACAGCCATTATCGAACCCTGAAAACCGCATCTTTCTATCTATCATGGTTGCGGAGATATCCCGCTGTTCTATATTAGCTGGGACACCCTGTATTTACTTATGTAAATCAGCTGTGATGCAGTAGTTACTTATATAAAATTGCAAGATAAAAATAACTTTTTATATACTACGTTTTTAAATTTTGTGACATAAATCATAAATTTGAAACCTCTCAAAATGAAGATCGTAAATATGGGTCATGTCGAAACAAATAAAATAACTTTTTTTAAAGCTTAAATAACTTTAAAGCGGATTTTTCCCGAACCAACTTTCCATACAGCAAAATTTGCTGAAAACGAACTAAATTTTGCTGAAAGATGGTTGGAAGTATTAAATTAATGCATTGTCATCAAGTTCTGAGCTATTCAAAAAGTTTCAAATGTTTAGCTACTCGGGAACTTTGTTAAAAATCTATTACAAGATTTTTACTGGATAACAAACAAGAAAGCAAGCTAATGAAAACGTAGTAAAATATCCTTAACCTTTTTTTTTCTTCAGGTTGTCCCAAGACTGAAGCAGTCGAAAGGCGGAACTCGCCTGTAATAGGAGTTACAGAAAGGCACCGACGGGAACCCGGTAAACCACGTCGACGTAAACAGCGAACACCCAGATTCAACTCCGTGTCAAAAATCGACAGAGCATCTAGAGTAGTATTCCCTCTGTGCTTCATGGCCATCAATGTCTTCTATTGGTCGTCCTACCTCTCGAGGAGTGAACGAATCAAAAACTTCGCTCATGACGTCACATAACAACAGTCTGAAACCTAGTCTTGTCCTGACTACATCGAAACAGCTGCTTCACTAACTCCGGTCTACTTTTACTTTATTTTATCATTTGCCTTTTATTTATTTTTATAAGTTAAGTTTAAAAAAAAAATAAAATAATAATAATAATAATAATAATAACATTATGGATATTTTANTAGCGACGAAACGATGCAGGACATGGCGTTTTGCCGAGCCAACATCTTCGTGACGTTTGTCTGGTGTTGGAACAGTTCCTATGTGTCACGCTTGCGTGGCACATCCCTAGGTGTCTCTCAGTAACACAAATTGTAAACCATATTGCAGTGAGCAAAATCACGGTATTACATTGCAGATATATATATATATATATAACAATAACAAACGCAGACGTAAATCTGCACGCTTACACAAATCTTCCATGCATGATGATATTTTCCAATTTATTAGAAGTCTATATCATTAATTAAATAAGTATGTAATACTAAAAATTTATCTTCTTGCATAAATATATATTCTTGTTAGAAATAAAATATATATTTTTTTTTATCACAAATTATATGACTTTATATCGAAATCGTATATACATAATATAGTTAAAAAGAAGGATAAGAGAGAAAAATCTTTTATTAGCTACACAAATAAAAAAATGTTAATAATATACTGATGATCACATGGAGTAGATGAGTGAAGTATCCACCTACACCATCTTGTAATATCCTCATTATGTGTTCATCGAAACGTAAATGAAACAGCGAAATATATTTTAAAATATGTACTTTTATATTTATTTGAATGCATCTAATAAAGTGTTTGAGGGTTCGATATCATCTACAGTAGAATCCTGATATATCGTATCTTCTAGGGGTCGAAAAAATAATACGATATATCGAGTAGTTCACTAAATCAGGATTATGAAATATTGATGGTAAAAGAAGAAAAATTAATGTAATAATTAAGATTTGTATTTATTTTCGGCGTCAGCTGGTTAGTGACAATATGGTCCTCCGCTAATCTGTATGCTTACTTTTAAACCCTTTTCAGATAATTATTGAATTTATTTATTTATTTACGCTTTTTGTTATTTATACTAAAACATCGAATTGATAAACCATTTACTTATTTTACTTTTACTTGTTTCCTTCCCTTTTTGTCCCTATTCTATATTATACTAGCCGTTAGGCCTGTGGTAACGGGCAGAATAATAAATATGGTTGAGAAAAAGAGCTGAGAGATAATTAGTTGTAATTAAAATAGATATTTAGAGATATTTACTGTTTAAATAGTAGTTTTATGCAGTTATAATTAAAATTAAAATATTTAAATAGATATTTACTGTTTAAATAGTAAGTTTTATGCTCTAATATTCGTTACATTTGAATGGCGCAATGGTAGAGTCGTTGGCTCATACTCTGGAGGTCTCTGGTTCAATCCCAGCTTATGGCTTATCAATTTTTAACGTTATAAATCATTTAGAGGTGCGTCGCCATCGCCCGTCGCCGTCACTGTCGCCCGTCGTCGGGACACTACTCGATTATATAAAAGATTGTGTGTATTGCTTAAGGTGCATTAAAAAACTTCTACTTCTCAAATCGGCTGGTATTTACCTGGTCATCATCAGGCATAGATTGAGAACGTACAAGATACTAACATACATGTTGAAACACTTAATTGTTATCTCATTTTATCACCTTTGTTTGGGTTGGTCACTTTTTATCATTATAAATAGTCGACTAACTTCAAACATCCTTTCTAATACTTGAAATTATTTAACAAATAACAGATAAAAAAAAACAAATGAACAGAAATGAACCAAAATGAAACAAATAATCATTTAAATGTAATGAGAGCGTAAGGAACTTCGTTCCTGCCGAATATCTCGCTACACCACACGTATTTTTTTCTTAATCGTATCGTCAATGTTTTAGAACTAAAAAATTACCACCTGATGTGGATATTTATGTTAAAATTGTTTATAAATTCTGCGTGGATGACTTCCAAATTATCTTTTCGTTTCAATCACTTTCTTTTTGTAAGTTAATTTTCGCATTCAAAAGGATGTACGCTTATTAAAGGATACGATGGATAATTTAGGTGTGAAGAATAAAAATTAATTATTTTGAAGCGAGAAGTTTTTTTGTTTTTTTCATCCTTCCCCGCAAAGTCATATTCTTTATATTAAAAGAATGTTTAATTATATGCGGTATTTTCTCATGCCTATAAGAGAACATCATTTTATAATAAAAGAAATTCATCAACATTTATAAGTGTGATTCTAATGCATTCTGCATTTGTTCCATTGTGAGTAGCTGGAGTCTATTAAGAAATAAAAAGACTCAGTTTTGCGATATTTCGGTCCCTTATTGAGTAATTGTACAGAAGAATTGAAATTGAAAAAGATAACATTTACTAATATCAATCGGTATTACAGTCTATAAGATTAGAGTTGGCACAATCGAAGGCGGGAATCAACAAATGTGGAGGTAGTTTTGGGGTTATAAAAAGGGAAAATCGGTGGTGCCATGTTATATTTTTTTGTGGAACAGGGGTAGAGTAGAGCATTTTTTTCTGAAGTTGCATTTAACATGAGGGACCAATAAAATCGTTTTCCTCAAAATTTTCCCGTCTTTTGATTGTGCCAACTCTAATCTTAGAGACTGTAGTTTATTTCATCATCTTCTGTGTGTACTTAGGAATTCATTACCGCATGTATACAGGGTGTCTGTTCTGGAAGCGCTTATACAGCCATTATCGAACCCTGAAAACCGCATCTTTCTATCTATCATGGTTGCGGAGATATCCCGCTGTTCTATATTAGCTGGGACACCCTGTATTTACTTATGTAAATCAGCTGTGATGCAGTAGTTACTTATATAAAATTGCAAGATAAAAATAACTTTTTATATACTACGTTTTTAAATTTTGTGACATAAATCATAAATTTGAAACCTCTCAAAATGAAGATCGTAAATATGGGTCATGTCGAAACAAATAAAATAACTTTTTTTAAAGCTTAAATAACTTTAAAGCGGATTTTTCCCGAACCAACTTTCCATACAGCAAAATTTGCTGAAAACGAACTAAATTTTGCTGAAAGATGGTTGGAAGTATTAAATTAATGCATTGTCATCAAGTTCTGAGCTATTCAAAAAGTTTCAAATGTTTAGCTACTCGGGAACTTTGTTAAAAATCTATTACAAGATTTTTACTGGATAACAAACAAGAAAGCAAGCTAATGAAAACGTAGTAAAATATCCTTAACCTTTTTTTTTCTTCAGGTTGTCCCAAGACTGAAGCAGTCGAAAGGCGGAACTCGCCTGTAATAGGAGTTACAGAAAGGCACCGACGGGAACCCGGTAAACCACGTCGACGTAAACAGCGAACACCTAGATTCAACTCCGTGTCAAAAATCGACAGAGCATCTAGAGTAGTATTCCCTCTGTGCTTCATGGCCATCAATGTCTTCTATTGGTCGTCCTACCTCTCGAGGAGTGAACGAATCAAAAACTTCGCTCATGACGTCACATAACAACAGTCTGAAACCTAGTCTTGTCCTGACTACATCGAAACAGCTGCTTCACTAACTCCGGTCTACTTTTACTTTATTTTATCATTTGCCTTTTATTTATTTTTATAAGTTAAGTTTAAAAAAAAAATAAAATAATAATAATAATAATAATAATAACATTATGGATATTTTATGTGTATAAAGGTAGCTCCCCCATTTTTTTTTTTTAATTGTTACAAGTTTTTCTATGTTTGTTCTATATTGTTCCAGAGTTATATTGTCCAAAAAAACAAGAAAAAAAAACCAGTTTTTTTTGTATGAGGGGGCCACTAACCCTCATTTTTTGAAAAATCAAATTTTTGTTGTTGTTCTGGATTGTTCTAAACATTGTTCCAAAATATTAAATCTCTAAAAAATGTTTTTACCAAGACACACCATAAAATAGCTATTGAACGTCCCCCCATATTTACTAAATTCCAATTTTTCTTGTTGTTCTGGATTGTTCTAGGTGTTCTACAAATGATTCTCTAATTATTTTTTTGTATCTTGGTAAATACATTTTTTAGAGAATTGATATTTTGGAACAATGTTTAGAACACCTAGAACAATCCATAAAAAAAAAAATAAAAAAATGGGTTTTTGTAAAAATAGGAGGACGTTCAAAAAACTGTCTTTTGGTTTGGTTACCTTACCTTCTTAGAAGGTTATTACCCTTCTAGCTATTTTTGGTGTGTCTTCGTAAAAATATTTTTTAGAGAATTGATATTTTGGAACAATGTTTAGAACTCCTAGAACAATTCATAACAACAACAAAAATTTGATTTTTCTAAAAATGGGGAGCCGCTAAAAATAAAAACTGTTTTTTTTGCGTTTTTTTTTTTAATCTTTTTTTTGGATTTTGGTCTTATAACTCTGGAACAATATAAAACAAACATAGAACAACTTGGAACAATTAAAAAAAATATTACAAATTAAAAAATGGAGGGCTAACTTTATAAAAATGAATATTTGATAAATTAATAAACAATAACGAGTTAAAGCTGCTTAGGCCAGCGAACATTGTGCCGCATGCCCAGATAGTGCAATTTTTGTAACCTCAGAAATATAAGAGATCACGCAAATTGATTCGCGAGCTTTCAATGGCCATCTGCAGAGCAGTACTGCTAAGCTCTGCTCTGCGTCTCGATTTACCGCGGAAGCGTATATTTCTGTGGCATTTTAACGCGCGCCTGGATTGATAGTGGAAAGATTATGTGTAGAACTCCACACATTTATTTTATATTCTTTTCCTACCACCTTAAAGATGGTGCAGAACGCAGAAATAATAAACCATTAATATACCGTACATTCTTGCTTCATCATTTTTAGCTAAACATTCACTTTATATTTATTTAAAAATAAAATTTGTATTTGATTTCTACACGAAAAAGGGTATGATATTAACAGACTGCATTAATACTGTTACCAACAATTCCTTAAAGCTAAAACAAATCTTACATAATACCAGGAATAAATCAAGAAATATAATTTATATTATTCAATTTATTCTCATTACCAAAAATTTAAAATAAACGATATTTTTGTTCCTTAACTTTGTGCAGCAGACAATTTAAACAATAAAACTACTAATCTTAGCTCTCCGGTTGTATTTTCTAATAAATTCTTTTTGAAAAATGTCTCTTCTCCCCTTCTAGTGCCATCAGTATCGATTTTATACTCTTAATGGATCGTTCCAGTCTGGTTTCTTCGTTAAGATGCCGCCTCATTAGAAATTATCGGTTTTATAATAACAATAAACCAAATAGTCTGTCCAAAACATGATCTTTTTAAACCTTATAATATAAGTTACTATGTCCTTTTAATTAGCAGGCTGGCAACCACTGTCGATGACATTTTAACTTTGTGACTTCCACGGATTTTGTTCAGGACTTCACGACTTTTTAGTATTAGCATTTGAAAGTGGAACGTCAAATTACCTAAAACTCCATCCATAGCACTATGTTTTCACGGATGTCTTAGTTTTTTGCAAATGCTTAGTTTTATTCACATTCCTGAACTACTTTCAAGGGCGTTCCTTAAGGTAGAGTCATTAGAAATTAGAAGAATTTCGAGTTAGGGTTAGTTATCCTTTTATCTAAGATTTAATTTTTTCTTTACTGGTGTTAACATAAATATCAAATTACTGTTAATATAAATAATACAATTCTATAGCGTCAGAGATTTTGTAAAAATTAACATTTTTAATTAATTTGAGGGATTATTCTAAAGGGTTTCCCATGAGGGCGAGTGATTAGCAATTAGTTGCTAATTATCAGCAACTCTCTTGAGAATGATGTTGAACTCATTCCAGGGATTATTCTAATGGGATTGCCATGAAGGAGGTTGATTAGAAATCAGTTACTAATTATCAGCAACTCTCTTGAGAATGATTTTTAACTCATTCCAGATTCCAGGGATTATTCTTAAAGTTTACCATGAGGGAGAGTGATTAGCAGTCAGTTACTAATTATCAGCAACTCTCTTGAGAATGATTTTTAACTCATTCCAGATTCCAGGGATTATTCTTAAAGTTTACCATGAGGGAGAGTGATTAGCAGTCAGTTACTAATTATCAGCAACNAATAAAAGAACCATTAGGATAAATTGGTTATGTTAAAAATGTTATAAATATTTAATAGAATATATTAAAAATATAGTGCCAAAGAAATAAAATTAATTTTTACATAATATGTGTTGATTTTCTTTTTATATAGAATGAGTCGATAAAGTGTCAGTTTGGTTCTACATTATACTTTTTTCTACATTTATTTTCCGTACGCAATATAAAATAAAATTGCAGAATATAACATGGTTATGAAAAATTCAGGTAATTATGGTTCATTATAATATGAAATGTCTTTTTTTAAGATAAATAATAAGAGATTTTATTCAGACATGAAACCATCAGAAAAAAAAAAAAAAAAAAAAAAAAAAAACTGGATATCTCATTATAATAAAATACAATTAATACATTTTTAGTCCATTTTTTGTTAAAAATTTGTTGTTATTTAAGAGACTTAAGCCATGATATATTATCAATAACTCCCCCTACGAAATATATTAAGAGAAATAAAGATAATAATAAATACATAAAATCATTAAATAATTTAAATTCAAGGCAAGTAGAAATGTCGAAAACTAAAATTCTTTAAAGTATAAACAAGCTAAAATTTTAAATTAAACTCTAAAAATCCTTAAGTTGGGTAGATAAAAAAGTTTTAACCAGTTTACTTTTGCTGAATCTAAACCTTGGCTATAAACTTCATCGCCATTGTTTTGTCCAATACCTTCTCTGTCTCTCTTCTGTTTTATGGGTGGAGCGAGTAAATTTATTCTTCGTGAGGAAGCCCAAGTAATTATAGTGTTTACTATTAGTTTTTGCAGATATTTCAACAGCATTCAAACTTGGGTTCTAGTTAGATAAAGAAACTATGGTTTCAGTAATAACTTTAGTAAATTCTCCTCTATCACTATCATTTCAAGACCTATTTCCTTTTTGTCTCCTTTCTATTTAGTATTTACTATGCTTGACGATTACATAGGCTGCAGACAAGAAGTAGTAACATATGATTTAAATCTAGAACATATTTAATAAATGCAAAAAAACAGTCTCTCTTCCACGGAAGGCTCTTCTTCCGTGAAGAAACTTTTTCTTTGTATTTATCAAGATAACCTCCATCAACGGAGTAGAACATATTTAGTCGTTCTTTACTTTTTATCGTTCATCTCCAATAAATCATACTTCCTTCTGTATAAGTAAAGTGGGTACTTGATTAAGAAATACATAAAAGTCTTCATTAAAAGTAATCGTTCAGTTTACAAAGACTGCTTTCAACTACAAATGGTCATATTCAATACTCTTTTGACAAACTTTTGCTATAGGTTTGAGTTGAAATAGAGGTTTCTGTTTCCATCTTAAATTTAAGAGTCACCTGTATTTAACGCCTCTCCACGAATAAAATTTAAAACTCCTAGCCAGAAACCAGGACAATAGCTTCTTAGCTATGCTTATACTTGACTCTTTTGTTATCAATCTGTAATGAAGCTTAAGAGCTTTACGTCGTATTTACGCAAGCTCCTTCGTTTTTTACTAATTATCTTAAATTCCTGCCATTTCCTCTTTTTCATCGATCATCATGTCTTTCTCGATCTCGCAGGTTCCATTCTAAGGCCTTTTGCTCTATTGAATCTAATAGTTTCCTTATGGTATTCCTATCCATCCCCATATTCTTGTAGTTTCCTTTGGGTATGTCCAATCCATCCCCATATTCTTGTAGTTTCCTTAGGGTATGTCCAATCCATCCCCATATGCTTTATGCTTGTAGTTTCCTTAGGGTATGACCAATCCATCTTTTTAATTGTTAACTTTTTGTTCTTTTTCTGCTTTTTTATTTTTAAGTTTTATTGTTTTTACTTAGTTTATCATTTCTTGTTTTGTCTTAGGCACTGATGATGGCATTATGAAGACTGAAAGATGCTTTGCTTAATAAGCCAGTTTTAATTTACGTGGAGAGACAATTTATGTCATTCCTTTAAGGTGATCTCCATAACGCTCCTATGTCCTATATCTAACACTATAGCTAATGTTTGATATAGACCGGTTTTGATTACTTTTGTTGGTTAATAAGAGTTCACTGAGACCAATCAAAGTATATTAAACTATAGTATAAAGGCCCGCGCAGACGACCGACTTTTAGTTGGCCGACAAAAAGTCGGTAGGAAACGGACCAATAAAAACAATAGAAACAGGTAAAGTCGGGCCGATTTTTTGTCGGCCGTGTGCGGGGTTCTACCTGTTTCTATTGTTTCTATTCGCACCGTCTCCTACCGACTTTTTGTCGGCCGACAAAAAGTCGGTAGTCTGCGGGGGCTTTAAGAGGTTTTTATATAATAGATAAACTTGAAAAATTTGCCCTTTGAGTTTAATTTACTAATATAAATGTTGCAGCAAAAATGGTGATGCAAAACAATTTTAGTGTCTTCACAAAGTGTATTATGTTATTAATGTTAAAAAGTATATGTTATTAAACTGGTAAATTTTGCTTTTTGTTTTAAACTCTCTAATAAAATTAATATTACAGCAAAAATGGTGATGCAAGAAAATTTTAATGTATTCAATGGCATTAGCGGTTTTTGTTTAATAAACTAGTCAATTTTGCTCTTGTGAGTTTAATTCTCTATTGAATGTTGCAGCGAAAATGGCGACGCATGAAAACAAAGAAGCCTATTTATGTAAAATTGTATTAAATATTTTTTTCTACGTAATAAGTTTTCAACACCAAATTAACTGATAACACCTTGCTAAAAGAAACCTCAAAACAGACAAATAACAAAATAATAAAATTCAGAAGAAAAACAGTTACCAACATGATAAAATAAATTATAGTAAATTTAATTTAATAATACGTAGTGAATTTATACTTCATACAAAATAAAAATAAAAATATTATTACTCATTTATTATAATACATCAATATGTTTTATTTTGGTAACACTGTTGTTAACTCTTAATATATTTTTTATAAGACAGAGTATATAAAAAAAAAAATAAA
>KZ651256.1:556607-568559 GCA_001010745.2 Gerris buenoi | reverse complement strand
TATATATGTATATATATATATAATCAGTTCTTTCGCTTACTTTTTATTAAAAAAAATAAAGTAACTTTATTGCTTTTATTTCCATTTTTTCCGAGTATAGATAACGTTACTGGTTTGATGGAATTACCTAAATAAAGAGAATAAATTATCAATTTATTTATTAATACCAGGCCATAGTATTATCCGTTTAATCTGAGGAATCTCGCCAAAGTAAGACTTTTTTACACTCGTTAACATTTATGCCAAGTTTTTTTTTTTTATGTAAACCTGCAACTAAATTATTTATCATTATTTTATCCCTATAATGAAGACTTTTCACTTTTTACTGCAAATAAAAGAACATTGCTGTATTTTATGTGATGATGTAATTAAGTTTTTTTTTGGTATGTATTGAAAATATATAAAAACAATTTTTTCCATGTTACGCTGTGAAATAGTAACTTTAGAGCCTACAAAACAAAGCTAAAATCATTTTTTTCATTACGAGGACTTAAAAAATCTTTTCATTACTCCTGGCAGTAAAGAAATTTTTTTTTTACGTCCTAGGACGAAAAAAATTGTTTCTTTACTCCAAGCAGTTATCAAAACTTCCGCATTAGCGCTACTTTCTTAGTGAAAATACGATTGAATTCCGCTATATGGCAGTGCGTTTTATTTATCTTTTCTTATAATGTAACCTCTTTTTAAGGTTTCCTTTTTTTAAATCTTAAGTTTGAACTAATATTTGTTATTATATTATTGATTAATATTTAATGTTTTTTCATTATCTGCTACCTCGGAAAAAATAGCATATGCTACACGACTGTGAAGTGAGTCTTTCTTTACCTTGGCAATATTTCCTGTCTCGCTTCGATCGACAGTAAATGTAATTGCCGCGGTAAAGAAAAACTCACTTCAAAACCTAGTAACATAATAGACTATTTTAGATAAGGGATAATCGTGAGAATTCGCTAAAAATATTAGAGTTGTTTTACATAAATCTTAACTTGATAATGGAAAACAACAATTTAACATGTTTCAACGAGTTAAAAACTAATCCTTTATGAACACTTACACGGAATACTTACGTGTTAATATAATTTAAGTTTTTTTTTATTGTGTTTTACTTCTTTAAATACTTAGTATTAGTAGGTAGGAAATATTTTGATGGTTCATAAATTTAAGTTTGATTTAATTACATTTTGACACTTTTAATGGATCTACAGTCTACATGTTTAAGGTCTTCTGATCTGAGTCCAAATAAGTGGGGTTTTAACATGAATATGTTTTTGGGGTGGGGTACTGAACAAAATTTTCGTCTCGCAAAAAAGAAATGAAAAATGTGACGCTCTTAAATATAAACGAGGTAGGGTAACTCGTTTTTCACTTTTTAGTGCTATATTTCGCCAATAGATGCGCTGAAGTTTAATTATAGTACCAGGAAGTTAGGAGGTAACAGAAGGTAGTTTCATTTGCACTATTTAGTACTTTATTTTGCCAATAGAAGCGCTGAAGTTTAATTATAGTACCAGGAAGTTAGGAGGTAACAGAAGGTAGTTTCATTTGCACTATTTAGTACTTTATTTTGCCAATAGAAGCGCTGAAGTTTAATTATAGTACCAGGAAGTTAGGAGGTAACAGAAGGTAGTTTCATTTGCACTATTTAGTACTTTATTTTGCCAATAGAAGCGCTGAAGTTTAATTATAGTACCAGGAAGTTAGGAGGTAACAGAAGGTAGTTTCATTTGCACTATTTAGTACTTTATTTTGCCAATAGAAGCGCTGAAGTTTAATTATAGTACCAGGAAGTTAGGAGGTAACAGAAGGTAGTTTCATTTGCACTATTTAGTACTTTATTTTGCCAATAGAAGCGCTGAAGTTTAATTATAGTACCAGGAAGTTAGGAGGTAACAGAAGGTAGTTTCATTTGCACTATTTAGTACTTTATTTTGCCAATAGAAGCGCTGAAGTTTAATTATAGTACCAGGAAGTTAGGAGGTAACAGAAGGTAGTTTCATTTGCACTATTTAGTACTTTATTTTGCCAATAGAAGCGCTGAAGTTTAATTATAGTACCAGGAAGTTAGGAGGTAACAGAAGGTAGTTTCATTTGCACTATTTAGTACTTTATTTTGCCAATAGAAGCGCTGAAGTTTAATTATAGTACCAGGAAGTTAGGAGGTAACAGAAGGTAGTTTCATTTGCACTATTTAGTACTTTATTTTGCCAATAGAAGCGCTGAAGTTTAATTATAGTACCAGGAAGTTAGGAGGTAACAGAAGGTAGTTTCATTTGCACTATTTAGTACTTTATTTTGCCAATAGAAGCGCTGAAGTTTAATTATAGTACCAGGAAGTTAGGAGGTAACAGAAGGTAGTTTCATTTGCACTATTTAGTACTTTATTTTGCCAATAGAAGCGCTGAAGTTTAATTATAGTACCAGGAAGTTAGGAGGTAACAGAAGGTAGTTTCATTTGCACTATTTAGTACTTTATTTTGCCAATAGAAGCGCTGAAGTTTAATTATAGTACCAGGAAGTTAGGAGGTAACAGAAGGTAGTTTCATTTGCACTATTTAGTACTTTATTTTGCCAATAGAAGCGCTGAAGTTTAATTATAGTACCAGGAAGTTAGGAGGTAACAGAAGGTAGTTTCATTTGCACTATTTAGTACTTTATTTTGCCAATAGAAGCGCTGAAGTTTAATTATAGTACCAGGAAGTTAGGAGGTAACAGAAGGTAGTTTCATTTGCACTATTTAGTACTTTATTTTGCCAATAGAAGCGCTGAAGTTTAATTATAGTACCAGGAAGTTAGGAGGTAACAGAAGGTAGTTTCATTTGCACTATTTAGTACTTTATTTTGCCAATAGAAGCGCTGAAGTTTAATTATAGTACCAGGAAGTTAGGAGGTAACAGAAGGTAGTTTCATTTGCACTATTTAGTACTTTATTTTGCCAATAGAAGCGCTGAAGTTTAATTATAGTACCAGGAAGTTAGGAGGTAACAGAAGGTAGTTTCATTTGCACTATTTAGTACTTTATTTTGCCAATAGAAGCGCTGAAGTTTAATTATAGTACCAGGAAGTTAGGAGGTAACAGAAGGTAGTTTCATTTGCACTATTTAGTACTTTATTTTGCCAATAGAAGCGCTGAAGTTTAATTATAGTACCAGGAAGTTAGGAGGTAACAGAAGGTAGTTTCATTTGCACTATTTAGTACTTTATTTTGCCAATAGAAGCGCTGAAGTTTAATTATAGTACCAGGAAGTTAGGAGGTAACAGAAGGTAGTTTCATTTGCACTATTTAGTACTTTATTTTGCCAATAGAAGCGCTGAAGTTTAATTATAGTACCAGGAAGTTAGGAGGTAACAGAAGGTAGTTTCATTTGCACTATTTAGTACTTTATTTTGCCAATAGAAGCGCTGAAGTTTAATTATAGTACCAGGAAGTTAGGAGGTAACAGAAGGTAGTTTCATTTGCACTATTTAGTACTTTATTTTGCCAATAGAAGCGCTGAAGTTTAATTATAGTACCAGGAAGTTAGGAGGTAACAGAAGGTAGTTTCATTTGCACTATTTAGTACTTTATTTTGCCAATAGAAGCGCTGAAGTTTAATTATAGTACCAGGAAGTTAGGAGGTAACAGAAGGTAGTTTCATTTGCACTATTTAGTACTTTATTTTGCCAATAGAAGCGCTGAAGTTTAATTATAGTACCAGGAAGTTAGGAGGTAACAGAAGGTAGTTTCATTTGCACTATTTAGTACTTTATTTTGCCAATAGAAGCGCTGAAGTTTAATTATAGTACCAGGAAGTTAGGAGGTAACAGAAGGTAGTTTCATTTGCACTATTTAGTACTTTATTTTGCCAATAGAAGCGCTGAAGTTTAATTATAGTACCAGGAAGTTAGGAGGTAACAGAAGGTAGTTTCATTTGCACTATTTAGTACTTTATTTTGCCAATAGAAGCGCTGAAGTTTAATTATAGTACCAGGAAGTTAGGAGGTAACAGAAGGTAGTTTCATTTGCACTATTTAGTACTTTATTTTGCCAATAGAAGCGCTGAAGTTTAATTATAGTACCAGGAAGTTAGGAGGTAACAGAAGGTAGTTTCATTTGCACTATTTAGTACTTTATTTTGCCAATAGAAGCGCTGAAGTTTAATTATAGTACCAGGAAGTTAGGAGGTAACAGAAGGTAGTTTCATTTGCACTATTTAGTACTTTATTTTGCCAATAGAAGCGCTGAAGTTTAATTATAGTACCAGGAAGTTAGGAGGTAACAGAAGGTAGTTTCATTTGCACTATTTAGTACTTTATTTTTCCAATAGAAGCGCTGAAGTTTAATTATAGTACCAGGAAGTTAGGAGGTAACAGAAGGTAGCTTGGTTTTCACTTTTTAGTACTAGATTTCGCCTAATAGGAGCGCACTAAGGCACTTCAGAGGAGGAGGTGTAAAGGTTGGCTAAAAAGTTGACTACATTGTATTTAATAATCCCAAAAACATATTAATGAATAATTTTTTTCCCGTGAAGGGGTTAACATTTTGAAACCTTACCTCTAATTTGATTGTTTCAATAAAAAAAAACAAATCTGTGTGTAGTCAGTAGCAGATGCATAAAGTTTTAATAGAAATCAACCCAGCAGGATTTTGATGAAATTTTGCATGCGTTTTGTGAAAAAAAAGAAATCAATTTAACTATAAATTTGGCTGCGTTATTCTTCCAAAAACCCTTAATAAATCTTTAAAAAATATTTCCCAAAAAATTTTCGAACAATTATTTTGATTTCAAAATGCTAAAATGTAGTCTATTGAAATACGACTATATTTGCATTTATCTAATCACTCATTAGTAGTATCATCATACTAAGGTTCAATACGTAAAAAAAAATTAAAAATAAATCTTAATTGTGAAAATCATAAATCTTATTTTAAAAATAAATCTTTATTTTTACACTTGTTAAATTTTATATTTCCTTTTTTTTTCCCCCATCAGACTATTATTTAGGATAAATCCACATATATATCCGTCTTAAAATAAATTTACCACTTGCTTATCAAAAAATAATAAATACATATTTACAAATAATTATAAAAAAATGTGCATCAAAGTTAAAGATATAAACTGCTCATAACTTCTTAAACTGTTAATTTCCACTGACTTTTATTGGTGCATTGTTCTTNTTTTGTCTTCTTTTTTTTTCCTAAATCCATTAGTTTAGCTGTAAAATGGACTTAAAGTTTTAATTTTAGCAAGTTCAAGGCTTTCCAGACGGCAAACTAATGCTCGGAGCGAATAATTTCCAAGAGTAAAAATTCTTATTCTAAGCCATAGAATCAAAATCTAGTCTATAAAATATAGCTTCATACTCACTTTTTCTTTAATTATGTATTATGTAAACTGCACGCACTTTTGCTGAAAACAGAAAATAATCAGCTTTTTTTCTGGAAGCTTATTTATAGCCATTATCGAACCCTTAAAACTGTATTTTTCTATCTATCATGGTTCCGGAGATATTTCGCTATTCCATATTAGCTAGGACTCCCTATATTATAACTATTGTCAGGCCAGGCTCCTTGCTTAGAGCCTGGTATGACTTATAGTGATAAATTCTATTCCATTTTAAACAAATAGCTGAATCTGACTTTTTTTTCGATTACTGTGGCTCACGTCTATTCTATTAGCACTGTTATCGATAATGCATTCTGCAGTGTTCCCTTATCTACATTACTAATGAAATCCCAGCATTTTACGAGCTAAAAGCTTAAAGCAAGGTGAAAGAAAAGAAAAGGGAAGGCGGGTTGGACACAAATCTAATTTATTTTTTGAATTAATATTTAATATTCTTTGACCAAAAGAGGGTAAAAGGAAAAGCTTTTCCTATAGTCCCTCCCTCCCTTTTTTCACCTTTTTGTTTAGTAAAGTTACTGGCTGGGGTTTCGGAAAAGGAGAAAGAGAGGTGGATCTTCCAATTTCATAAAAGAATCTAATCCTTCTTTATTAATTTTTCCAACAGGCTGCTTCCTGTCCCCACCCCCTCCCCCCCACTCTTCAACCCGTTCCGTTAACTTTCCACGCTATTTAATTAAACTGGTATTTTCTAGGGCTTCATCAGGAGAACAAAAAAAGGAGTTTTTTTTTGTTTTTTGTATGACAAAAAAAAATCATTTTAAGTTGATTTATAGAAGTCGTAACTTGACGAGATAATGAACAACGTTTTGAATTGTTATCTCTGCGTATTTTTTATTTAATGAAACAAAAAAATATTATTTGTTAATGAAATAAAAAATATTTTACTTAATGAAATCAAAAATATTATTCGTTTGAAATCAAAAATATTATTTGTTAATGAAATAAAAAATATTATTTGTTAATGAAATAAAAAATATCGTTTGTTAATAAAAAAAAAAATTAATAATAATAATAATAAAAAGAAAGGAAAAAAAGTTAATTAAAAAATAATGTAAAATTAATTTTTGTATGAAATTTCAAACTTTATTCTTGTTAACTTTGTCCTATTTAACTGAATATTTAACAACTTTATTTGTGGAGAAATAATTATCTGACAATATTTTTCGACTGAGATTTTTTAGAACTTTTTATCATAATGAATAAAACTCATGTATAAATTTCTTATCAGTTCATTGACAAATACAATAGGAACGTTTCTTTCCCTACCTTACCTTCGTAAACAATCGCAAACATTCTTATCAGTTATCATTCTGAAGAACGAGATTTTTATCAGAAAAAAAATAGAATTACGCATTTTTCTTCTCTTGTCTAAGTGACAATATTTTTGCGAATCGAACTTAAAAACTACTTATCCAATTTTTATCAAATTTACAGAGTGCGCGAAAAGTAGAATTTTGCATGCGAGTGTGGAGTTAAAACCACACGAGCAAAGTAAAATGCAGTTTTCGCACGAGTTGCGTACCGTACTTTGTCTACGATTTTTTTATTTTAATAATAAATAGTTACAGAAAAAACCGGTTTTTTTAATTAAACAAACAGCAAGGTATTTTTGTTTAAATTTAAACAAACACGTTAATCGTGCGATAAGGATAAGGTAAAGAATTATGAAACGCGCGCTGCGCAATGAATACAACTACGAAAATAATAGCTTTTTCTAAACAATATTTGGTGATTTATATTATAAATATGTAGAAGGAATTATAGACTGTATTTATTATTAGNATCGTTTGTTAATAAAAAAAAAAAATGTTAATAATAATAATAATAAAAAGAAAGGAAAAAAAGTTAATTAAAAAATAATGTAAAATTAATTTTTGTATGAAATTTCAAACTTTATTCTTGTTAACTTTGTCCTATTTAACTGAATATTTAACAACTTTATTTGTGGAGAAATAATTATCTGACAATATTTTTCGACTGAGATTTTTTAGAACTTTTTATCATAATGAATAAAACTCATGTATAAATTTCTTATCAGTTCATTGACAAATACAATAGGAACGTTTCTTTCCCTAACTTACCTTCGTAAACAATCGCAAACATTCTTATCAGTTATCATTCTGAAGAACGAGATTTTTATCAGAAAAAAAATAGAATTACGCATTTTTCTTCTCTTGTCTAAGTGACAATATTTTTGCGAATCGAACTTAAAAACTACTTATCCAATTTTTATCAAATTTACAGATAGTCCAAGAGATAGTGTGCAAAAAAGTATAACTTGGTTTTTTCGGGAAAAGGCTTATATCGTTGGATTCTTATTTAAGTGAACTATACTTTTTTTTTATCAAAACAGGCGGAACCGTTTTCGAGAAATAACATTTTTTCACGTTTTTTTAGGGTGGTTTGGGGAGTAGTGCCCCCAAATTTGGAGCTAAAATTTATTTCTTGAGTTCACCTCGGGGTATGATTTTTCTGAACATGTAGGTATCTCAGATTTCGTCAATATCGGCCCAGTAGTTTAGGCTCCACGCGTCTGCAAAGATAGACATAAAAACCACTTTTAAAAACCACTTTTTTGGATTTAGGGGACCTCAAAACTTATTAATCCGTCAAATTCTCAAAAAGGAATTTTCGCGCCATCACAATACTTTTTTTTAAAAAATAAAGAATTCAGTTTAATATAATATTATATTTCGTATAAAACAATACAAATGAGGACATGAAACTAATTTATTAACTTTTGACAAAATATACCATAAATACTGATTATGTATATTAATTAGAAACTGTGGGGATAGTTATGTTTGGTTTAGGCTTGTTAACAACTTTTAGAGTCAATGTACAAGTTTCTAATAATGACTAAACTTTAACATTGCGGTAGCCCAAATTAAGCAACAGTCAATATTATTAATTAAACAAATAATAATTATATTCTTACTATAGTCACTCTAAAAAAATCTAAGACATTAAAAAAATAAAGACAAATACTGTGAGAGATATTGATCGATTTACACGTTTTGAGGATCCCTAAATCCAAAAAACTCTATTTTTAACTGTTTTGCCAAAAAAGGTGTTCAGCAGGGCCCAAAACGTGAAACAAATGACCAATAATGCATGTTTTTAAAAATGGATTTGGATTTTTCGGCAAAAAGAAAGCAGTTTTTGTACCTTGTTTTCTTTTTTTTCCTAAATCCATTAGTTTAGCTGTAAAATGGACTTAAAGTTTTAATTTTAGCAAGTTCAAGGCTCTCCAGACAGCAAACTAATGCTCGGAGCGAATAATTTCCAAGAGTAAAAATTCTTATTCTAAGCCATAGAATCAAAATCTAGTCTATAAAATATAGCTTCATACTCACTTTTTCTTTAATTATGTATTATGTAAACTGCACGCACTTTTGCTGAAAACAGAAAATAATCAGCTTTTTTTCTGGAAGCTTATTTATAGCCATTATCGAACCCTTAAAACTGTATTTTTCTATCTATCATGGTTCCGGAGATATTTCGCTATTCCATATTAGCTAGGACTCCCTATGTTATAACTATTGTCAGGCCAGGCTCCTTGCTTAGAGCCTGGTATGACTTATAGTGATAAATTCTATTCCATTTTAAACAAATAGCTGAATCTGACTTTTTTTTCGATTACTGTGGCTCACGTCTATTCTATTAGCACTGTTATCGATAATGCATTCTGCAGTGTTCCCTTATCTACATTACTAATGAAATCCCAGCATTTTACGAGCTAAAAGCTTAAAGCAAGGTGAAAGAAAAGAAAAGGGAAGGCGGGTTGGACACAAATCTAATTTATTTTTTGAATTAATATTTAATATTCTTTGACCAAAAGAGGGTAAAAGGAAAAGCTTTTCCTATAGTCCCTCCCTCCCTTTTTTCACCTTTTTGTTTAGTAAAGTTACTGGCTGGGGTTTCGGAAAAGGAGAAAGAGATGTGGAAGGGAGGGGGAAAAAGAAAAGTAGTTTGCAAATTGGGTTTTCTCTAAGGATGGTTCTTCTCATCCGGTGTCTTTTTGGTAAAGTGGCTGGAATAAATCATAAGGTATTAGGGACTTTGGTTGATTTAGTGTTGGAAAACTTGGGATTTTGGTACTTGTTTTGTGAAGGGGAAGGGCCAAAAACCTTCAAGAGGGACTTTAAAACACAATGGTTTGAGGGTAAAACACTAGAAGGTACTGATCAACTTTTCAGTCAGAGACTCTACCATAAAAAATTAGATAACAAATTTTTCAGGATGCTTACCAAGTTTATGTAATGGAGAACTCGGTTAAAAAATAACGCAATAAAGAGCTAATTTGACACTTGCTGTACTCCATAATTGATAAATTTTGCAAATAATTTCTCTCAATAAGTTGGCATTGTGTTTTCTTCTTCAACGATATCAATTCTAAACCTATGAAAGTAATTTTTCAATTTTTAATTGTTCTGAAAAGACTTTAAGGCTCTACCGCCCTTTGAGGTTAGGAAAAACATTAAAATTGAAATTATACTGGTTCTAAGGAAGATATCAAAAATCTAATCACAGGCTTCATTCCTAATTTTAATTCTGCACAATTTGAGCCCTATTTCAACTTCCTATGATAAATAGTACAGGCGCCATTTTAATCGTTGTATTGAACGAGTTTTATCGTTGCATTGAAATGGCGCTTGTACTATTTATCATAGGAAGTTGAAATAGGGCTCAAATTGTGCAGAACTAAAATTAGGAATGAAGCCTGTGATTAGATTTTTAATATCTTGCTTAGAACCAATAAAATGTTCATTTAAATTATTTTTATAACCGCAAAGAGCGGTATAGCCTTAAGCATCGACAGTTCAATCTATCGACTAAGTAATGTTGACTGAACACTATTGCAAACATCCTAGGCTACTTTCGCAAAAAGGATTCAATATTTAATGTTGGTTAGTTCTTTTTCGCTTCTTCTAATATCTAGTTTGAACCTTAAGAAATAATCTTATAATAATTTAATTCTTTTCTGTTTTCGTTTTTTATTTCCTTTTAAATATACTATTTGAGGGCTCAATTATTGGTCCTTTAGGCTTTATATACCCATTTTCCTGAGACATAAAATTTGAGAAATTTGTAAAAATCTAAATTAAAATGATTCGAAGTGCGCTGATATTTGATCCCATCTCTTAATAAGAAGAATATTTATCTGAAATTCATTTTGATATCTGCTACATTTTAAAAATATCGACTTTTAAACTTTGAAAATTCAACGCTATATAATAATTTTGGAACTATTTGGCTGATTGGCCTGAAATTCTCACCAATTACTCCTTTTTTTATGAGATAAATAAGTCCTCCATAATAAAACTTAATATCTGCCACTATTTTGAAATTATTAGATAAGGAAATGTTTCAAAACACCCCGTATCCGATTTTTAATTTTTAAAGCACTTAAATGTACAAATGCAATATATCTTTTTTAAATTGCTTTTTCTTTAATTTCTATTAACTTAAATTCATATATTATGTCATATTTTAATATCTAACAACTTACGTTCTAAAATATTTACTATCCACTCCGACCATTCATTTTAAAAATTACTTATTGATAGACTTTTACAGGTCGAAGAATATAAGTTTTTAATGTCATAAACATTTATAAATATAATAATACAGACAAAATAAAGATTAGAAGAAAAGAGCACTCAAGTGTCGGGTATTATGTTTTGAAAGATTGTCAACTTTTTTCTGAGTTCTTTGAATGTTTCTCTAGCAATTATGTATTTCGCTTATGATATTTTTTTGTTCTTTTATTCTTGTTATATTTAATTGTTTTAAAAGTATTATTTAATACTTTTAAAAATATTTTTCTTTTATTAGTTTTATTTCTATTCTTTTTAACTTGTTATGTTCATATAAGGTTTTTATCGTTTTTACAAGTCTTACAATAATCTCACTTCTTTAAACCAAATATTACACCTTATACCACATTTTATAAAGTTATCTAGTGGTATTTGCGGTGAGAAGTGTTGCTCTACTTCTTTAAAAAAAACTCTCGTAGAATTGCGAGTTCTAAATGAAAAAAAATATACTTCAATGAATTATGCGCTGACTTAAGAACCGATCTGTTTAGATTTGCGCAAGATTCCATTGCGGTGAAGTCATTTTCTGTTCTCAACAACTCACTGGATTTCTTATGTGTCTTGATCGGGAGTTTGAACCCCACCTTCATTTCATTTTTTTTTCTTCATCATTAGATAGTTGTTGAATTGCTTAACGCGATTTTCAGCTCTACGTTAAGACCGCAGAATTATGTTACGTAAAATAAAAATTCATAATGTTTTTTTTTTTACTTTCAACTTAATATCGGGAACTTCTTGTTATAATTATCCCATAATTATTAATTAGAATTTCGGGCATGTAGAACGATTTTTTTTTTTATGCTCCACATCGCAATGTTCTTTCTATAATATTAGGGAAATAGTTCACACAGTTTTTCATCACGTTTATCGTGTCCCACTTCATTCTAGAATCAAACTAAAAAACAAATATATCATTCATCACTAGTCCTCAGGTACATTGTAATATTTATATGTATATGTATATA